>VDFB02131035.1:0-54856 GCA_007258455.2 Sequoia sempervirens
CAATATTACAACAATAAAGACAACTCAAGAGTTGATGGAAACCCCCGCGAAGTTATATGAAAAACCTTCCGCTTCGAGTAAGGTATTTCTTATGAAGCGTTTATCTAATATGAAGATGGTAGAAGGTGGGTCAGTTACTAATCATTTAAATGAGTTTAATACGGTCACCAGTCAATTAACTTCTATAAAAGTAAACTTTGATGAAGAAGTTAGGGCTCTTTTGATTATGTGTTCTTTGCCTGAAAGTTGGAATAGCTTGGTAATGGCTATTAGCAATTCTATTTGTGGTTTGAATACATTGAAATTTGATGATGTTGTTGGTGTAATTTTGAGCGAGGAAATTCGTAGGAAAAACTTAAGTGGAACATCCACATCAGGCAGTGTTTTGAATGCAGAAAGCAGAGGCAGAACAAAGGAGAGAGGAAACAATTCCAGAAATTATGGGAAGTCATGAGGAAAATCAAAGGACAGAAGGTTCCAATCTAGAGATAAGAGGGATTGTTGGTACTGTGGTAAGCTGGGTCATTTAAAGAAAGATTGTTGGTCTCAGAAAAATAAAGGAGACAAAAAGGAAGAAAGTAAGGAGGCAAATGTGGTAAGTAATAAATCTGATGAGGATGCTTTGATTCTTTTCCTTGATAATGCTGATGATTCTTGGGTGTTAGATTTAGGGGCTTCATTTCATGCTACCCCCCATAGAAGTTATTTTCTTGATTATGTCTAAGGGGATTTTGGGCTGGTTTATTTAGGAGATAACGAACCTTGTCAGATTGTTGGAAAGGGAAGAATCAAGATTAAGTTGCAGAATGAGAATCATTGGCTACTACATGAGGTAAGGCATGTTTCAAAGTTAAGCATAAATTTAATTTCAGCAGGGCAACTAGATGATGAAGGTTGTGTTGTTATATTTAGTGATAAAAATTGAAAGGTCACAAAGGGTGCCTTAGTAGTAGCAAAAGGTGCGAAAGTAGGCACCTTATATCTTTGTACATGTCATACTGTTCCTTCTCCTTTAATTGTTACAGAAAAAAGGCCAATATTCAGGAAAAATTGTTGCAGTTCAGCAGGTAGAAGATCATACAGTTGTTGTGGACTCTGAATCAACATTGTGGCATAATAGACTTGGGCATATGAGTGCAAAAGGTATGAAAGTACTTCATTCAAATAATGTTTTACTAGGTCTAAAATGTGTTAATATGGATTTTTGTGAAAGTTGTGTGTATGGAAAATAAAAGAGAGTAAGTTTCGCTGATGGGAAGCAAAAGAAAGATGGTAAAATTGGAGCTTGTGCATACGGATGTATGGGACTCAACTCGTATCTTCTCCTGGCTCTCAACATTATGTTACATTCATTGATGATGCAACTAGGAAGGTATGGATTTATTTCCTTAGGCAGAAATCTGATGTATTTGAAACTTTTAAAAAATGGAGAAGCTTGGTTGAGAATGAGATGGGTAAAAAGCTAAAATGTCTCAGATATGATAATGGTGGTGAGTATTGCAGAAAAAAGTTTGAAGATTATTGTTTCTCTAATGGTATTCGTAGGCAGAAAACGGTTCCAAGGACTCCACAGGAAAATGGAGTGGTTGAGTGCATGAATAGAACAATAATGGAGCGTGCATAGACTATGAGATTGCATGCTAAGCTGCCTTTAAAAATGTGGGCATAGACTATAAACATTGTTGTTTATTTAATTAATAGAGGTCCCTCTAATCCTTTGGGTTGTGGTATTCTAGAGGAAGCATGGAAAGGTAAGAAGGCGAGTTATTCTTTTCTCAAAACCTTTCGGTTGTGAAGCATTTGCACATGTAGATTCTAAAATAGAACCAAGTTTGATGCAAAATAAAAGAAATGTATATTTGTTGGATATGGCATTGATGAATTTGGTTATAGGCTTTGGGATTTTGAAAATCCTCAAAAATTGTGAGAAGGTGGATGTCATATTCAATGAGAAAGTGTTGTACAAAGATCTGTTGCTGCAGCATAAGAAGAAAGAAAATGATTATGTAGTGTTGGATGATATTCCAAACAATGATGTTTCAGTGGTTCCTCATGTTTGCAACAACAACAACAACAATTACCACAAACTCCTGTGAATGTTAGACGATCTTCAAGGATAAGTAGACCTCCGAAATATTCTCTCCCTCTTTGTATACTATTTTGTTAACTGATGCCGGTGAACCAGAATATTATGATGAAGCTATGTAGGTGGATACCAAGGTTCAATGGGAGCATGGAATGGAAGAAGAAATGGACTCTTTGCTAAAAAATTAGACTTGGGAATTATGCAAGTGCCTACAAAAAAGGCTTTACCAAACAAAATGAGTTTATAGGTCAAAGAGGAGGATGGAGGTAAGAAGAGATTTAAAGCCAGATTAGTTGTAAAGGGATTTGTACAAAAAAGGGTATTGATTTTGATGAGAATTTTTCTCCGGTTGTTAAAATGACTTCTATTCGTATATTTTAAGTATTGTGGCTGCTGAAGATTACATTTAGAACAACTTGATGTTAAAACAACCTTTCTCCATGGTGATTTGGAAGAGGAAATATACATGGAACAACCACAGGATTTGAGGTCAAAGGTAAGGAGAAACTAGTGCGTGATTGAATAAAAGTTTATATGGCTTGAAGCAAGCACCTCGGCAATGGTACTTGAAATTTGATAGTTTTATTGGTAGCAAGGCACAAAATGTGTAATTCTCAATTCATTGTGTTTATTTTAAGAGGTTGATAATGAAACTACATTATTTTATGTTTATATGTTGATGACATGCTTGTAGGTGGTCTAACATGGATCACATAAGTGAGTTAAAACAACAAAGCTAGCAAAATCTTTTGCTATGAAGGATTTGGGGGCAGCAAAACAAATCCTTGGTATGAAAATTTGTAGAGATAGGAAAAACAAAAAATTGTTTTTATCTCAGGCTAATTATGTTGAAAAGGTGTTGCAGAGATTTCATATGGAGAATGCAAGAGTTGTCAGCACACCTTTGCCTAGTCATGTTAAATTAACTAAGGATATGTTTCCAAAGACACAAGAGGAGGAAGAAAAAATGTCCAAGGTACCATATGCTTCAGCTATAGGTAGTTTAATGTATGCCATGGTATGCACAAGACTAGATATTGCACATGCCGTAGGAGTTGTTAGTAGGTATTTGAGTCATCCTGGAGTTGAGCATTAGAATGCGGTAAAATGGATTCTCAAGTACTTGAGAGGTACATCCAATAAATGTTTATGTTTTGGGGGCTCTAATACTGATTTAAAAGGCCATGTTGACTCAGATTTGGCAGGGGATATAGATACCAGGCGGAGTACCACAGGTTATGTATTTACAGTTGGTGGGACAACAGTGAGTTGGATTTCTTGGTTGCAAAAGGTGGTTGCTTTATCCACCATCGAGGCAAAGTATGTTGCTGCAACAGAGGTGGAAAAGGAGATGATATGGCTGCTGCTTTTCATGGACGAGTTGGGAAAACAACATGCTGAAAATTACTTGTTTACAAACAACCAAAGTGCTATACATCTTGCAAAGAATTCTGCCTTGCATTCTAAAACAAAATACATATAGTTGAGATATCATTTCATTCGGTCGGTGTTG
Organism: Sequoia sempervirens; assembly: GCA_007258455.2. NCBI lineage: Eukaryota > Viridiplantae > Streptophyta > Pinopsida > Cupressales > Cupressaceae > Sequoia > Sequoia sempervirens. Next base: position 3,600 of record VDFB02131035.1, read on the forward strand.
GAGGATGGACAGGTCAAGTTGAACAAGATACATACAGATGTCAATCCAGCGGATATGTTTACAAAGGCGATGACAAGGGAGAAGCTGAGCTCCTCTTCAACTTCAGTTGGCCTTCAAGGTTGAATTCAAGTATAACAGAGCAGCAGGGTCTAAGGTACTTATTTCCAGTGGGAACTGTAAGTGCAACAGTGTTGTCTAGGATCAGTCTCCAAGTGGGAGATTGTTGGTATGTGGCGACTGATCATGCTATACTGTATACCCCGACATGTATCCTTGCCGGGGTCCGGGGGCGGCAGCCCTCAAGAAAATTTTTTCGCCTACTTTTTCGCGTCATCACCGAAAAAGGAAAAAATCAACGAAAAAGAAAAATACGACTTTGTAGAACCCAAAATCTGGAAGCTTCTAAGTTGTTAAAAAAGGGTTCGGATGGGTGTTATAATATGATGAAAAACACGATTATTCGCAAGATTGTAATAAATTTTTGCACTGGATAATAAAATCATTGGATGGCTGTGGTTTGGTGGATGTAGCCCGAATTGGGTGAATCACGTTAAATTCTTTGTGCTATAATTTATTCTATGTGTGTTTTAGTTTTTTTGTTTATTAATTAAAACTGCATTTAATTATTAGATATCTTTCTTTCTAACCCTAACATTAATTTATTACCCTACATATATATTTTTAGGGTATTTTTTATTGAAAAAATAAATGATATATAATCAAGTTGTTTTCACAATTTGAAAATCCATAAAGTTTACATATTTAAGTTATATAAAATGTGACAACGTTACATGATGCACAAACCATTGTACAAGAAGGTGGATAAGGTGGATCATTACAAGAACAAAGTTTAGTCAATAAAAGGGTTTGTTTGAAGGAGGATCTTATGTCACCTACTTGTATTAATCCTAAACAATATAAGGAATTAAAACTGTTCCACCTTGAAAGTGGATGCACAATCTCTCTTGATTCCATATTATCTCATATTAAAAATGTCCAAAAAAACCTAATAGTGATCTTGTCATGTTGAACTCCAACCTATTCATTAAAAATAGAAAAAAAAAATTACAACTATATAAATAACTCCATTATAATATTGAAGATAATAATCCTTAAATAAATTATTAAACATAATATTACATAATACATAAAACACTCCCTAACAATTAAATCCTAAAAGAAAAATTACGAAACTTATTTTTCTACTTACCCCTCAATCTGAAAAATGGGCTAAAAATAACCTCATTATCCAAATCCAAATGTAATATGTTGAGTCAAACCTTATTTGAATATGTTTTAAACTTTTCTTAGAATTAACACGTGGGGTCCACATTTGGTGTTGACCACCCACTAAATGTGTTGACCACCCACTGCATTCGTATATTAAGCTTAAAAGACGGGCATGTTTTTGAAAGCTGAACCAAATAACTGTGGAACGATATGAGGCAAAATGTGGAGACAACAGGTTGGAACTGATCGGATTTTAATATCTTTAAAGTAAGAGCTTCTTGTAAGATCCTCTTAAAATGTATTCATGTGTGTAAAATATTATTTCCACTAAAATTAGTTGACAAACAATTTCTTCCAACTTTGTGTGGTTGTCTTGCATTAAAACTATGTATATTATTATTAAATATTTTAATATCTAGTTGATAGGTTTTTTAAGTGGATTTGCAAGTCTAAAAGGATGTGTAAATATGTTTTATTTAATTTGTATTGTTGATAATTGTTTATAAATAAGTTTTAGTCGTTGATTAAAAAAAAGATATTTTATGTTATTGAGAGATATTATTTTCAAGGTGTCTATTTCACTTATATAAATTAATACAAAATATGGTAAGAGATATCATTTTCAAGATTCTTGTTTTACTTATATCACAAATCTGACAAAAAATAGACATCTTGAGAATGATATTTTTTGGCATCTTTTACATGGATTTATCTAAGATAGGTATATTAGTAGCATGTAAAGTTTTCATTTAGTGCCCAAAATTATATTAATTAATAAATCATTTTTGTTTGACTAATAATAGATCAATAATTTTACATAAGATAAAAGCATCAAAATTAAAAAAAAAGATTCATCAAAATGTGTCATATGCATTTTTTTATATGTAATAATAAATCATTTCATTTTGATAGAAATAAATTTATAATAAGTACATAATATTATTTATCTTCTAATAACTTTAGTCTCTCTTCCCCAACTTTGTGGTTGGAAAGTTGTTTCCTTTTTCTATCTTTTCATAGCAGTCATGTAAATAGTGATAATATTTTTAATCCTTTTAATGGATTTACACTAGATATAACTACAAATCTCAACCCTATTCTTTCTTTTTTCTATGCCAATTGACATTATTAAAATCATCAAACCTTGTGATTTGCATACTAGTAAATGCCTAAGACAATTGTAAGGGTAGTTGGATTTTGCATCACCCTTTATATTGGTGTACCTAGAATTGTATGTGGAGTTTCATCTTCAAATGCTATCCTGGACTAACTATCAAACTCAACTATACATATGTTGGTGGTGCTAGTGGGGCACTCTTAGGTTTGTATATTACATTTTAAATATAATCTAGAGCTCCATTTATAAGACCCACTTCTTTCTACACATTAGAGATTAATATGAACTTGCATCCTTAATAATTAATAATTCAACATCAAGTTCATGATTTTGAACTCCTTCAAATGCATTAACACTATCTACTTTGGTTGCAATGCTATATGTAGTAGTTCATTTCAATAAATGTAATTTTCTTATTTTTCAGTAATGCACATTATTAGTTATGATGAACAAATGAATACTATTGTAAATTATTCATTGGTGACTCCATCTATGCCGATATTGGTTTGTGTCCTTAATAAATTCCAATCGTCAATTGTTAGATTCACATCTATTAGATTTGTTAGAAGTTGATGGAACCTTTGTTGGTTCTCACTTTCTCTTTCTTGTCTAAATATTTGATCTAAAGTAACATCTATTTTGAATTCTTCTCATAGTATTTTAACATGTAAATGTTGCTATTATATGGTGGTCTATCACTAACATGAGGTAGTTGCCCCAAATATTCTTAACAAATATATTTATATCAACTATTAACAATTTTAGAGAAACCCTAGGAGAATATTGGCATAAACTTTGTATTAATATTTTCAAGAACCCAAAGAAGTCATTATTCTATTTTTGTAGTTGTGTATATATTTTTAAGATGGTACATTTCATCCCATGTAAGAATAACAATAATGTGGTACTTATATTTGATTTATTTTTCAAAGAAGTTGTGATGTTGCATGGTCTACTAAGGAGTATTATTTTGAAAAGAAACTCAAAATTTGTTGGATTTTTTTGAAAAATATTAAGAAAATGAAGATAATTTTAAAATTTAGTTTAGCATATCATTTGACACAAACCAATGGATAGATATAATTTTTTAAAAAGAGTTTAATTAATTCATTGAGATGTTTGGTTGGAAAGAAGATAGGAAACTGGGACATGGTCATACTTACCATAATTTTTTTGCATGCCATAATTTAGTAAATTAGAGTACAAGAAAGATAATATTTGAAGTTACATATCGTAGTAATCCAAGGAGTGTATTAGAGTAGAAATACATCAATAAAGAAGAAAAGAGGAGTGCATAGGTAGAATAAATTGTAGAACACATGAAGGAATTACATAAGAAGCAAAAGGTCATTTGGAAAAAAATGAAAGGTGTTGGCAATTGTTATTTATGCCAACACTTGAGGAGACTGTTGGAATTTGTTGTCATTGGTGTCAATACTAATTGTTGGTTGTATTTGGTGTCAACACTTGATGAAGATTGTTATATGTTTAGCAGTGGTTGATGACCTTGTTGTCAGTGGTTGATGACAACACTTGGTGATTTGTTTGTGTTTGTCATTGTTGACAACATTGATGTATGGTGTTGTTGTTGAAGTTCATGGTTGGATGTCATGCCTTGTTTGATGATAATCAAAGAAGTATTGAGAATAGTTACTGTTAGCAGAGTTGATTTCATAATAATATATTAAGATGCAGATTAGAAGTGTTGATGATAGTGGAGAGATGTTTCTAAAGGTATAAAGTATGTCTTATGCTCTCTTCTGATGTAGCATGTGTTGTTGGAAGAAATTTTTGGCCTCCACAAGTTGGTTTAGTGTTCTTGGTTTAGGAAGTTGCTTGAAGTCTTCTTTGGAGAATGCTTTGCATTCCTCTGTTGTTGAAGGTATGGTTTTATGGTTTGGGATTCAAATTCAGTGTCCTATGGATGTTTCACTCCTATCCTTTCAAGTCACTAGTATTTATGAGGAGATTTTTGTGAATTGCAGAAGGTTGGCAGTGTTGTTGGTTGTCTGGATTGGTCTAGAAAATGCTTTGTATTTATCCACATTAATGCATTTGCTCCTATGTCTTGGTGAATGTGTTCTTAAATTATGTGTAGTGTATTAGTTCCAATTTCATGTGTTGAAGTGATCCACAAGTTGATTTGTTAATGCTATATCCTTTGGTTACATATCTTCTACTTCTTGAATAAAGTATTATGTTCCTATTTGGTAGATACGATGGTTATTGATGGCATGACACTATGAAGAAGTGGTTGAAAGTGTTTTTGGATGTTCATAGAAAATTCTCATGTGATTTGCACAATGCTATTGGCCTCTTTGGTGTTGCATTGTGTCTTGAGTTGGCTTTTTGGGTTATTTGTACATATCTGGCCGACATGGCTTATTTTCTTGTTTGCACTATGTGCTTGGGGGTCTGCATTAGCATTTAAATATTTTTTAAGTTAGATTTGGGTCTTGACCTATCTTGTTTAGAACCGCTTTGAGAAAATTCAATTGAAAGTATGTTTTTGGGTTGATTGGTTGTATGCTTAAAAATTCCATCTACACATGTCCTTGATGCCGAACTAGATTGATGTGCGGTAGCATGCAAATTTTTTTGGATCATATTGGAAGATGTATTAAGTTTTTTTTTGGTCCTCTCTATCTTTGGGATAGGACCGCATTATGCTTTAGTGGCCGACTTGTTAAATTCATTATTTATCTTCTTCTTGGCCGACCTAATTGAAATTTTGAAGAGTTGTGGTGGATATAAATGCAAGATATTTTTAGATGCAAAAGGTAGAGAAGTGTACAAGTGTGTGAAGAAGAAAGTGTGGATTGTATTTGAATATCTCATGGAAGAAGTGTGGATGTGTGAAAGATAGAATCAAATGTGGTATAACGCCTCAGTCAATAGTGTTATGTTGACAAACATTGTAAAATTTCTCTAAATCTTTGTATCTTGCTCTAAGATAGTGAATCTCACCAGGTCCTTGTATCTTGCTCATAAAGTTGTGTTTTCTTTAGTTCAACAAGTCCTTTGTATCTTGTGCTAAGGTAGTTCGCCTTGGTCTACAAGTCCTTTTTGGTAGTGAGCCTTTATATTGTGAGTTAACTCTCACCATGGTTTTTCCTTCATTGGGTTTTCTACGTAAATCTAGTGTCATCTTGTGGATGTGTGTTGTTGTCTCCTTTATCATTGATGCTAATCTAATTAGAGTTAGAATTGATATATCTTTGATTTCTAAAGTCCTTGAAGCCTTATATTGTTATATCCTTCTTTGCTACTATTTTGTTTAAGAGTTTTGATTTGGTTAAGTGCCAAAAAGTTCATGTTTCAGAAGGGATTAAGTTTTTGAGTAGACTGATTTATCCCCCTCATAGTATTTAGGTGTGTTCAATAATTTGTATCAGAGCCAAGTTCCTCTATAGAAGCATAACAACTTGAGGAAAATATTTGAGATGGAACATGATGGTTCATACAAGGGTCCTAGGTTTTATGGGACTAATTATGCTTTTTGGAAATTGAGAATGGAAGGCCACCTAAACTATCTAGGGTTTGGTGTGTGGTAATCAATCAAGGATGGTTATGTTTCTAGATTGCTACTCTTCTAATAAAACCAATTGAAATCAGGTTATATGAGTGCAATGCCAAGCCTAAGAATTCTCTCTTGTGTGGATTAGTTGATTCAAAACTTTTGAAGGTGCTGAATTATAGCTTTGTTAAGGATGTTTGGGGAAACCTTAATAGTATCTATGAAGGTGATACAAAAGTGAAGCAAGCCAAGATGCAAATCTTTAAAAGCAAATTTGAGACTTTAAGGATGACTAAGGATGAAGATATTGCAAGCTATATGCTTTGGGTGAATGAAGTTGTTTCTAGCATCACTGGTCTTGTTGAAGAAGTAAAAGAGAATGAAATTGTAATGAAGGTTTTGAGATCCCTTCCTAAATCCTATAGTCATAAGGTGTCTACCATTGAAGAGTCCAAGGACTTGGATTAGTACTTAGTTGATGAAATGTTTGGTGCTCTTACTACCTTTGAAAAATGAGAGTTTGATCAAGATGTCCCAAAGAAGGAAGTTTCATTCAAAGCTAACAAACAGATTGATAATGAAGCTGTTGATGAAAATGATGACTTTGATGAAGTTGAAGCGAACTTTGTGAGAAGATTGAAGAAAGGAATTGGAAAGTACAAAGGTAAGTTACCTTTCAAATGTTTCAATTGTGGAAGGATTGGTCACTTTGCATCTAAATGCCCCTATATGATGAGGGTAATAAAAGAGATAAGGTTAAAAAGGGTCCCTATTCCAAAGAGAGTAGTGGTACTTATGAAGATGAGAATGATTCAAATGATGAAACCCTCTTTATGGCCTTCAATATTGATAACATAAAGTGTAGTGCTGAAAAATGTAAGGAGTCCAGCTCCTTGAGAGATGAAGACATGTTTTCTTCTGATTTGGATTTGGAATCAATGAAACCTAAAGGTTGAGACTTCAATTTAGATGATTGGGAAATAGGTTTTGAAGGAAAAATTTGGTCTACTCGGGAAGACCTAAATGAAGCAAGGGTACTAAATCAGAAATATGAGAGATTGTTTGAAAAATCTAAGAATTTGACAAATTGAAAGCTATAGTAGAAGGTGGTAAAGAATGTGGAATTAAACTAAAAAAGGAAGAAGGTACAATCTCTAATTTAAAAGCAAAATTTTAAGGACTGAGAATTGAAGATTGCTTGAATGTCAAGCTCAATGACAAAACAACCAAATGCTTAAAACTTGAGTAAGAAATTGTCACTCTGAGGAATGCCTTGAAAAGAGAAAAAGAAAAAATTGAGAAAGGGGAGAATCTTGGTCCCGAGGATAAATCCAAATCAATTAGAAGGATTAAAAAAAGGAGAAATATTGCACTGAAGAATCTAAGAAGAATGGCTCCGGAGATGCAAAGAATATTCAAAATGGTAAGAAAGAAGGAGGATCCAATTCTGACCGGAAGCAAAAAGGATTTAGAAGTCCTCCATTTGCAAGAAAAAATACCCCTACTAGGTTCAATCAATCCTTTCAAAGTTACTATTTTTGTTGTAATAAATTTGGGCATAAGGTTATTGATTGTAGAATTATACAAAGAAGAAATGGTAACATGGGTAGAAGATCATTTATTCCTCAAAAAAAAATACTATCTTATTTCATGGATACTGCTTTGCTTGCAACAACTATGGTCACAAGTTTGATGAGTACAAATCTAAGATAAAGAGGAAAAAATTTGTTCCTGAGAAAAAAATTATGTGCTACAAATGCAATAAGACGGGACACAAGGAAAACCATTGTAGTAGTGGTTTTGTGAAGCCACCTATTCAGAATAAAAAAAAGGATGAAACACTCAATCAACAAAAGAAGGAAAATGAAAAGGTCTAGAAGGAATACCATGAGAGGAAGGATGATTCTACACTTGTGCACTTTGCACAAGATTCTAAGATAAACAAAGATAGATCATTATCTCAAGGGGAGATTTCACTTGTAGAACCTTTTATCCCCCATGAAAAGGACAAGATGCTGAAGACTTCAACATGAAAGAAGAATTGAATAAGATCAGTTGATGTGTAGAGATTTGTTGTGTATAAATGGACCTTTATTCAGGATTTCAATGAAGGTAGAAGGTGTGTATACTTGTTATAATTGATTTCATGAACCAGTTTGGTGTGTGACACATAAAATAAGTTTCAAAAGTTTGCCAAGGAATTCATAGTGCATACTCTTTGGAAGAGTCATGATATTTTGTTCTACAACTCTTTATAGAAAAAGGTGTTGTCTTGCAGTCTAGAAGATAATTTGGTCAAGATGTGAAGGTGTTGTATTTAGGTTCTCAAGTCTTTACACCTTTTGATATAATAGTTGTAAGTAATAGTGTGTTTGTGCCCTAGCAGAGTGAAATGATGATGAAGGAATGCTCCACATTCCTCATGAAATAATACATTGTCCATACACTCTTGTGGACATATTCTACTACATTAAATACATGTTACTTTGTTGTATCAGATGTTTTGGGGGTCCGTAAGTACAATTTAAAATGGCAGTGTGCTATAGATAGTTTTAGATTCCTATCTAATCTTCAAAACATATGCTTGGGTACTTATTGGTGTATATACAAGATTAGCTATATGAGCCTATGTAAACATTCTACATGTATCAATGTGTTTCAAGATTGATGTTTGGTTTCCAAATTTTAACATAACACTAAACAATATCATGAGAAAGTAGTGAAAATAATATTTAGATACTTGAAAGGAACTCTAGATTATGGCCTGTGGTATAAAAAGGATGATAAATTTTCTTTGAGTGCCTATACTGATGTTGACTGGGTTGGTTGTGTGGATGATCTAAGAAGTACAAGTTGAAGTGCATTCTTTTAGGAGACAGATTGGTCTCTTGGTTTGATAAAAAGAACGACTCAATATATTTATCCACAACAAAAGCTAAATACATTGCTATAGCATCTTGTTGCACCTAGGTGCTTTGGATGAAGCAAAATTTGAAGTATGTGAAGGTGGTTTATGATGAACCTATTCCTATATTATGTGACAATACAAGTGCAATTAATATTTCCAATAATTCTGTAATTCATTCAAGGACTAAACACATTTCTATCTGGTATCACTTTCTTAGAGAGAAGGTTGCAGAGCATGAAGTTAGAATGGAGTATGTGCCTACCAAGAACCAGATTACAAATATCTTCACAAAGGCACTTTCAAAGGATGATTTTGAGTATCTCTGGTAAAAGCTAGGGGTTATTTCCCCTCTTTGTTCTAACTAGATGCATAGATGGCGCATCTTTCTAGTGGGAGAAATTAATGCCTTATTTTTTTTTCTCCTGGATTGATGTATGCTACCACTCAGGGGAGCTAGTAATAAGGGGGAGTTTGGTATAGGTGTGCATATATTATGCATGTATGAAGATGAAGTGTTGTTGGTCAAGGGGGAGTTTGTGTTACTATTTCCATTGAAGATATTTTATCCTTTTTGTTGAAGTCAGAGAATATGATGTTTCCTTCTACATACAGGTGTGTGTTTCCCTTTGTCCTTGATGTCAAAGGGGGAGAGTGAGTAGATGCGTGTTACCATCAATATAAAAGGGGGAGATTGTTGGCAGTTGCTGTAATTGATGTAAACACTTGAGGAGGCTGTTGGCATTTATTGTTATTGATGTCAACACTGATTGTTGGTTGTCCTTGGTGTCAACACTTGATGAATATTGTTATATGTTTGGTAGTGGTTGATGAGCTTGTTTTTAGTGGCTGATGATAAAATTAATGAATTATTTATGGTTGTCATTGTTGCTTGCACTCAAGAGAAGTGAAGAATATTGTTGGCATTAATTCTCATTGTTGATAACATTCAGTTTGGGACAATATTAATGTATGGTGTTGTTGCTGAAGTTCATGGTTGGATGTCATGCCTTGTTTGATTATAATCAAAGAATTATTGAGCATAATTACTATTAGTAGAGTTGATTTCATACTGATATATTAAGATGAGGATTAGAAGTGTTGCTAATAGTGGAGAGATGTTGTTAAAGGTCTATAGTATGCCTTATTCTCTCTCCTAATGTTCTTGATGTAGCATGTGTTGGTGAAAGAAAGTTTTGGCCTCCGTAAGTTGGTTAAGTGTTCTTGGTTCAGGAAGTTGCTTAAAGTATTCTTGGGAGAATGCACTACATTCCTCTGATGTTGAAGGTATGGTCTTGTGGTTTGGGATTCAAAGTCATTATTTTGTGGATGTTGCACTCCTATCCTTTTAGGTCACCAGTGTTACCGAGGAGATTTCTATGAATTGCAAAAGGTTGGCAGTGTTGTTGGTTGTCTATACTGGTCCAAATCCACATTAATGTATCTAATCCTATGGCTTGGTGAATGTGTTATCAAAATCCATGCAATTTTCAATTCCATCTTCATGTGTTGAACTGATCTGCAAGTTGATCTATTAATGTTATATCCTTTGGTTATGTATCTTGTGCTTTTTGAATAAAGTATTATGTTCCTGTTTATTTTGCGGTGGCTGTTGATGGAATGACAATATGAAGAAGTGGTTGGAAGTGTTGTTGGATGTTCATGGAACATTTCCATGTGATCTACACAGTGTTGGTTGGCCTCTTTGGTGCTACATTATATCTTTAGTTGGCTTTTTGGGTTATTTGTAGATAGTTGGTTGATAGGGCTTGTTTTCTTGTTTATGTCATATGCTTGGGGGTCTACGCCAACATTTGAAGATGTGTTAAGTTAGATTTGGGTTCTGACCTATCTTGGAAAGAACCACTTTGAGCAAAGTCAATTGTAAGTATGTTTTTGGGCCAATTGGTTATGCGCTTCAAAGTTTCATCTACAAGTTTCCTTAATGCCGACTTAGATTGATTTGTGCTAGCATGTGAATTATTTTGGATCACATTAGAAGTATTAATTTTGTTTGATCCTCTCTATCTTTGGGATAGGAATGCATTATGCTTTGGTGGCTGACTTGTTGAATTCATTGTTTTACTTCTTCCTGGTCGACCTAATTGAAGTTTTGAAGAGTTGCAGTGGATATAAATGCAAGATGTTTTTAGATGCAACAAGGTGGAGAAGTGTACAAGTGTGCAAACAATAAAATGTGGATTGTCTTCGAAGATATCACATAAGAAGTGGAGATGTGTGAAAGATAGAATCAAATGTGCTATAACGCCTCATTCAAGAGAGTGTTATGTTGACAAACATTGTAATCTTTGTCTAAATCTTTGTATCTTACTTTGAGATAGTGAATCTCATTAGGTCCTTGTATCTTTCTCCTAAAGTTGTGTTTGATTCAATTCAACAAGTCCTCTGTATCTTATGTTGAGCTAGTGCGCCTTGGTTCGCAAGTCCTATTTGGTAGGGAGCCTTTATATTGTGAGTTAACTCTCATCGTGGTTTTTCCCTCATTGGGTTTTCCATGTAAATCTAGTGTCATCTTGTGGACGTGTGTTCTTGTCACCTTTATCATTGCTGCTAATTTGATTAGAGTTAGAATTTCTATATCTTTGATTGCTAAAGTTGTTGAAGCCTTATACTACTATATCCTTCTCACCTGCTACTATTTTGTTTAAGAGTTTTGATTTGGTTAAGTGTTGAAAAGTTCATGTTTTGGAAGGGCTTAAGATTTTGAGTAGATTGATTCACCCCTTCTCAATCTATAGGTTTGTTCAAATAAACGGTTGGTTTAAGGAGAAATATGATGAGAAGAGAAGACACAAGGAGTTTAGGTTGGAGATAAGTAATGATATACCTCCAAATGGATTTTTTTTCTGATTGGGACATATAATAAACCAAAGATAATTATATTTGTTCCTTATAGAATCATCAAACAATTTGATTTTGGAAATTCATATGAAATGAAATTAATAGGAGGATTGAGAATATCATAAATTTTAATACTATCAATTTATATCAATATTAAAAATGGGAGTTTGGAGATAACAACTTGGAAATAAAATGGAAAATTTTAATAATTGAGCCAATTTTGGATAGTAGGATCATGAGAAGCAAAAGAAATAGAAAATATGAGTAGTACTTGGTGAAATGCTCAAAGAAGACTCATCATGGATTACAAATGTTGATATAGTTTGTCTTGGTTTCCCTCTAGCCATTGGAAAGTGAAGGACTCACTTTTAAAACAACCATAGGTGTTTGATGTAGGAGCATCCTACGGTGTAAGGGTAATCTTGCATCACCCACAAATGTATTCTTTTAATTAATTAATTTTTTGATAAGTTTTCATTTACATTCTAGTTATTTTAGTCTTTATAGATCCCACTGCATTTCACTACAGATGCACATATCACCTTGTGATTGGAAATATAGGTTCTACATTAATTCTAGAATATTGCATTCTATTTTGAGAAGATTTGAGTCACAAAAAAGGTATAATTAGGTCTGTAACCTATGAGTAGGAATTATCAATTAAAACTTAGTTTCTCTACCTTAGCTTTTAGCAAATTCCTAAAGCTTGTGGCAATAGAGGAAAAATTTCCTAAGTACATTGGACTTGAAGGATCTTAATGCGTGAACCATATCAAGATCCTTAATCATCACATCCATTCTAGAAGATTCATCACACATTTGATTGACTACATATTTTTGTAGAGAAGGGGGATTCGCTACTCATGAGTTCTCTTCATTCAGAGAGCCTCATGGGGAGAATTTCCCTAAACTACCTCAAGGAATAATGGTGAGAGTTTTAGAATCTGAAAGAGCAGGTCACAAAGGTTTTCTAGAAAAAACTATCAAGCTCTCGACCAAAGGACGACAACACATAATACAAATGACAACACGATGCGCTGGCGTCCTAGAGGTGTGCTGGCATCTTGTACGAACTAGAGAATGGGTTTATCAGAGGAAAACAACAAAATTACTACTTCTACTTTGATTTTTAAGAATTTATAGAATGTGATAAAGAAACATAATGTAATAGGATTGAAACGAAGTAAAGTAGAAATGATAAAGATAAGGTGAAGAAAGGAAAGAAGATGCTCACAACCATGCAAGTGACGAAGCCTCCAACACGTGAATATCTTTAATACCTGCATCTATAAGATATCTAGAGAAAGTGTTGGGGCTGTATAGGGGTTTGCCTTAGTCAAACCCTCATTTTGGTGTTACCAACTCCACAGAAAGCTAGATAGAAAGAGGGAGAAGAGAACCAAAATGGAAAAAGTGTGTGGTGAAAGAAAAACCTGCTCAGGAGTAGAACCCGTACCACCAAGTATGAGTTATAAAAGCAAAGCCTGCTTGAGGAGGAAAACCCGTATCACAAAAGAGGTGATAAAAGCAAGCCTTGCTCAAGGAGGAGAACCCGTATCACAATATGTAGATGCAATAGATAGAGGATGTGAAGAATCCCAAGATGCTCACAAGTTTGAGATAAGGGAGATGAAGCTGTAAGAGCCAAAGAAGCTACAAAGAGAGAGGGAAAGAACAAAAGAGAGGGCTTCTAGAGCCAAGAGAGCTTGAAAGAGTTGTAAAAGCTTGAGAGGTTAAGGCTGCTGTAACAATTAAGAGAGTTGTGCAAGTAAGAGAAAGATGGTAGAATGCTTGAGAGAGAAGCTAAGAAACAAGAGAGAAGCTAGAAGTAGAAGAGGAATGAGCTAGAAGCAGTTAGCAATAGAAGAAGAGTTGGAAGAACTTAGAAGACCAAATAGATGGAAAAAATGAATTTTAAAGAGGGAAAAGAAGCTTCTTGAGCTGTTTCAAGGCGTTCTCGGCCATTACCACCAACAAAAGGTGAGGAAAAGTGGCAAGCATGCATGAAAATGGTCATTTGAACATTGAAATGTTGCAAGACACTAGCGTGTCGCGTAGACGTCCACACAACGCGCTAGTGTCTGGATACATCACGCTACAAAACAACACAAATAGGAAAAAGCACAAAGGCTGACGTGCGAGGGTAGCTGTTGAAAGGGGCATAAAGCATATTGAGAAGGGAAAAAGGTTGATGCAGGGGCTAAAATGAGCCCACACAAGATTCTAAGGGAGTGGACACTAAAGTGGATACAAAAATGTATGTGAAATTGCGAGGGGTGCAATTTTATGACTATACATTTTGCCCCCACTTTAACAGGCATATGAATCTACATTAATATGCATGCTAAAGGAAATCTACTAAACATAAAAAACATCATATGCCAAAAGGATACTGTAGAGGAAGTAGACAAATCTTCAAACCACAAAAGCATGCCCCCAGGCTAAAGACCTGCAAAACAAATGCATTAGACAAGAAAAACCTGCACTAGACAACAATGTTAGAACATAAAAACTACATGATTTGAGTCAACAAAGTAAAGCGAATTCAATGTAAAAGGTTGTCTCAGTACTATGTGCGTCCCAAAATTAAGAAATAACACATAGAAGAATTCTAAGATGAAGAGAGGAAGGGTATATACATAGGATGAAGAATATGCAGATCTTCGATCTAGTATATACAAGAGAGGAGAGAGAATTTAAGAATGTAAGCACCTCACAGGCTTGCAGACCTACAAGGAAGGTGTCCTCCAAGATCTCTCGCATGAAGGATACCCAAAAAACACCTTACAGACCCGTAGACCTACAAGGAAGATTCCCCCAATATCTCTCACATGGAGGAGGCCAGGAAAGTGCCCTAAAAGCTCACAAACTTGTAGGGAAGGTGTCCTTCAAGATCTCTCACATGAAGGAAACCCAACACAATGCCCTATAGACCCACAGACCTGTAGGGGAGCCACCCCCAAGATCTCTCACATGGAGGAAGCTCAAGAAAGAGCCCTATAGACTTGTAGACTTGCAGGGAGGTATCCCCCAAGATTTCACATGGAGGAAACCAAAGGAAGGGGACTTCGTAGAGTCAGAAAGTGGCTTCACAGGTGCACCTACAAAGTGAAAGTGACTATGCAAGAAATCAATCAATTTGGAAGGCTTTCAAAGGGGTCCATTGGGAACCCTATAAAAGAAGAGGGGTCTAATCAAGGGACACACTATTTGAAAAGAGAGGTCTATTCAGGCTGCCCCCAAGCTAGATGTGAATGAATTCATTTGAAGGAGAAGAGCTTTCAAAGAGGTCCCTCGAGAACCCTTCAAAAGAAGAAGGGGGGTCCACTCAAGGGATGCTTCATTTGAAAGACATAGAGAAGAGAGGGGTTCCTTGAGAAGGAAGCACATCTCCAAAACAAGTTATCATTGTCCCCAACATACAGGGGAGGAGAACCATGTAGGATACTTAGAGCCCTACAAACCTGTAGACTTGTAGGGAGGTATCCCCCAAGATCTCACATGGAGGAAACCAAAGGAAGGGGACTTCGTAGAGTCAGAAAGTGGCTTCACAGGTGCACCTACAAAGCGAAAGTGACTATGCAAGAAATCAATCAAATTGGAAGGCTTTTAAAGGGGTCCATTGGGAACCCTATAAAAGAAGAGGGGTCTAATCAAGGGACACACTATTTGAAAAGAGAGGTCTATTCAGGCTGCCCCCAAGCTAGATGTGAATGAATTCATTTGAAGGAGAAGAGCTTTCAAAGAGGTCCCTCAGGAACCCTTCAAAAGAAGAAGGGGGTCCACTCAAGGGACGCTTCATTTGAAAGACATAGAGAAGAGAGGGGTTCCTTAAGAAGGAAGTACATCTCCAAAACAAGTTATCATTGTCCCCAACATACAGGGGAGGAGAACCATGCAGGATACTTAGAGCATGTAGGCTAAAGGTAAACCTCGATATCACTTGTCATGCAAAGAAAAGGTGGGTGCGTCAATTGAATGGGAGTTTGATGACACATGAATCAAGAAGTTGTATTTTATTTTTCAAGGCCTTACATTCACTAGTGGAATGGCTAGACACTTGATGGTATGCACAAAAATAATGCTTTGCTTTATCACGCTTATGAAATTTCTTACGTGTAGGAGGAGGAAGAGTAATTAAGCAGGATTTTAGAAGTCGCAATAAAATACACTCTTGCTTAGACAAAGAATGAGGAGCAGGAAGAAACCCTTTCTCTTGTGGAGAAAAGCTTGATTACTTACAAGAAGAAGATACAAAGATAGAAGACAAAGGAGGATCTACATGGAGAGTATTATTCCAAAAACAGGGATTATACTCCTCTATAAGATCACCATCATCCTTCCTAAAAAGATTACCAACATTAACCTCTTTAATATAAGTGTGATCATCTTCCTCAGAAGGAGGATCAACACTAAGAACATTACAATTATTGCTTACACTACTCTGCGATACAAAAGAATAACCATCTTTGATAGCAGGCGTGGATGATGTTATTGGAAGGTATGAGTGGATTGGGTCAACTTTATGTTACCCACTGAAGGATTCTATAAATTCTAAAGAACCCCAATCATCACCAAGACATGCATTTTCTTAAGAAGAGGTAGAAGGAGCAGACTTAATATTTCTTCCTTCAGAGGTATCTTCCTTAGGGACATCTGTCTCAGGAGTATCCTTTGTAGTGGGTACTGCAGGAGTAAACATCGACACATTGGAAGACACTAAAGGAATAAGAGTAGCCACAACTGAAGCTTGACCGATGAATGCTAACTCACATAAGTGCATAGCATTAGGGCCAGCCTTAACTGTGACTACTCGGTTATTGCAAATAAACTTAATAGATTTATGCAAGGTAGAAGAGACTACACCCATAGCATGAATCCATGGTCTACCAAGAAGAAGGTTATATGGTAATTTTTCTAACAAAACATATACAAGGGTAGGTACGGTAACAGGTCCCAGCCTCAAAGGAAAGACTATCATGTCTAGGGATTGTCGACTGACATTATCGAACCCACGAATGAAAACAAAAGAAGCATTAAGGGAAGATGAATCAATATTAATATTAGGCAATAGATCAATGCTACATACATTGAGCATTGAATCGGCGTCAACGAGAGTATGTCTAATGCCAATTTTATTGATGTTAACTATAATCATTAGAGGATCTACTTGCTTTTGTACTTCCAGAGGTGGGAGCTCCTATGGATAGAATGTAATATTTGGTGAATCTACACGAATATAAGCTATCAACGCATCAACATCTACTGGCCTAGAGGAAGAAGGAAAGAGGATCTTTTGCAAGGCTTCTTGAAGCATACCTTGATAAACTAGAGCAGACTGAAGCAAGTCCCACAGTGAGATCTTGGATGGAGTAACATGAAGTTGCTCGACAAGATCATAATCACTGGGTGCTTTAGTTGTAGGTTTAGGTGCTTGAGGAAGGATTGGTTGTTTATTCATACTATCTTCATAAGTATGGGCTACCGCTCTATAATAGGGAGGCTTAGAAAGATCAAAAGAACCACTCTCAGATGGAACACCATTAATGGAACAAATCCTTTTAGGAGAAGGACTAGTTGCAGTCAAATAAATAACAGGTCTCTTAGGACTTTGAGGGGCAGTAGAGACATAGATCATATTTATAAAATCATCACAACTAGTAGAATTATTATTTGAAGACATATTCTCAACATCAATCCAAACAAGATCAAATGTGGAAGGAGATTCATCATTCACTAATGCATCATCTGTAGAGGAGAGTGCATTGGTATAGATAAGAAGCTCATCATTCAAAAATGCAACGTCTCTAGAAGAGAGTGCATTGG
This sequence comes from Sequoia sempervirens, assembly GCA_007258455.2. Classification (NCBI taxonomy): domain Eukaryota; kingdom Viridiplantae; phylum Streptophyta; class Pinopsida; order Cupressales; family Cupressaceae; genus Sequoia; species Sequoia sempervirens. The sequence continues at coordinate 21,057 of VDFB02131035.1, forward strand.
AAGGTATAAGAGATTTGTCATTCACAAACACATCATCTCTAGAAGAGAGTGCATTGGAATGAAGAGTAGATTTGTCATTCACAAATGCATCATCTCTAGAAGAGAGTACATTGGAATGAAGAGGAGATTCATCATTCACCAATGCAACATCTCTAAAAGAGAGTGCATTAGGATGAAAGGATTCATCATTCACTAATGCGTCATCTCCAAAAGAAAGTGCATTGGAATGAAGAGAAGGTAGAGTAATGTTAAGAAAAGTATAAATGATTTCATCTTCTTGCGACAAAATATCCTTCGAAGCCAGAGGAATTTCGTGAGAAGGATCAAAGACACCAAGTGACATGGCTAAAGCCAAGTCACTATCGCATGCATGAAATGGAGTATCATTAACATTTTCAACAAAATTAGATGTTGAACTAATAAAAGAAGATATTAAATTCATTACAATTTTTTTAGTATTTTCTATGTTCTAGTAATTCGTGTTTTTAGAGGTCTTTAGAGTGGAATTTGAGGTCGGAACTTATGTCGGTCCTTAGAATTTGGCTACTGAAGGCACTAGTATTTTAGGGATTGAAGTAGTTCTCTAGGAGACCTTTCCAATGGTGCAAACGGTTTGAATTCTGAGCATCGAGTCAAAAGTTATGACCCCATCAAGTAGGAGTAAATAAATTCCTAGTTCTCTTCATTCAGAGAGCCTCATGAGGTGAACTGCCCTAAACTACCTCAAGGAACAACATCGAGAGTTTGAAGATCTGAAAGAGCAGGTCACAAAGGTTTTCTGGAAAAACTATCAAGCTCTTGGCCAAAGGATGACAACACATAATACAGATGACAGCGTGGTGCACCCAAAGATGCGTTGGCATCTCGGATGAACTAGAGAATGAGTTTATCACAGGAAAACAATAAAATGACTACTTCTACTTTGATTGTTAAGAATTTACATAATGTGATAAGGAAACATAATGTAATAGGACTAAAATGAAGTAAAGTAGAAATGATAAAGATAAGGAAAAAAAAGGAAAGGAGATGCTCACAACCACACAATTGATGAAGCCTCCAACACATGAATGTCTTCAATACCTGTGTCTATAAGATATATGGAGAAAGTGTTGGGGCTGTATAGGGGTTTGCCTCAGTCAAACCCCCATTTTGGTGTTCCCACCTCCACGAAAAACCAAATAGAAAGAGAGAGAAGAGAACTGAAATGGAAAAAGTGTGTGGTGAAAGAAAAACCTACTTAGGAGTAGAACCTACACCACCAAGTATGAGTGATAAAGGAAAACCTCACTTGAGGAGGAGAACTCGTATCACAAAATAGGTGATCAAAGCAATTCCCGCTCAAGGAGGAGAACCCATATCACAATATGCAGATGCAATAGATAGAAGATGTGAAGAATCCCAAGATGCTCAAAAGTGTGAGATAAGGGAGACGAAGCTGCAAGAGCCAAAGAAGCTACAAAGAGAGAGGGCAAGAACAAAAGAGAGGGATGCTAGAGCCAAGAGAGCTTGAAAGAGTGTTGTAAAAGCTTGAGAGCTTAAGGCTGCTGTAACAAATAAGAGAGTTGTGCAAGCAAGAGGAAGATGGTAGAATGCTTGAGAGAGAAGATAAGAATCAAGAGAGAAGCTAGAAGTAGAAGAGGAATGAGCTAGAAGAAGTTAGCAGTAGAAGAAGAAGATTTGGAAGAACTTAGAAGACCAAATAGATGGAAAAGATGAATTTTAAAGAGGGAAAAGAAGCTTCCCGAGCCATTTCAGGGCGTCCTCAGCCATTACCACTGACAAAAGGTGAGGACAAGTGGAAAGCATGCATGAAAATGGTCATTTGAACATCGCAGGACACTAGTGCAATGCGTAGACATTCGTGTGACGTGCTAGTGTTCAGACATGTCACGCTACAAAATGATGCGAATGGGAAAAAGCACAAAGGCTGGCGTAGAGTTGACGTGCAAGGGTAGCTGTTGAAAGGGGTGTGGAGCATCTTGAGAAGGGAAAAATGCCGATGTAGGGGCTAAAATGACCCTACACAAGATGCTAAGGGAGTGGACACTAAAGCAGATACAAAAATGTATGTGAAATTACGAGAGGTGCAATTTTACAACTATACAATTTCACAAGGAATTAAGATTTGTGTCACCTTGTGAGTAACCAACATCACTATTTAGGTAATGATTTGATATATAAACATCATGTATCATGGAAATTCAACAATAAAAATAGAAGATAGTTTGAAATAGTATTGTATTGTAAAATATCTTTTGAAGCGTTATAATTGTTCTATTATAATCAAATGGATAATTTCTAGCATGTTGGAATTCCATTGCGGTAGATTGAAATGTTATTATGATTGCATATGAGTAGAGAACATATTATTGTGGTAATATTCTATTAAGTTTTTTCATGTGTTTTTTTATTGGATACATAATCAATTATTCCTTCATTGGACACTTCAACCACAATTACATTATTATTATTTTTTAGTAAATTACCACCATAGGGAGTGGCTCCTTTCAATTTGAGTTGGAGAAACGATATTTTCTTCATGGTAAATATAGAAAGCATAAGTATGCATGTTGTTCCTCTCTAAACCATCTCTTAGAAGGGTTAAGGATTGCTTCATATTCTCATTCTTTATGGTTATTGTGATGTAAATTTCACGCCCACATTTCCTTCCTTCAGATCATGACTGAGTTTTTCTAATGCTTGTATCACTCCATCTTTGTACTTGGGAATAATGTATTTATTGATTAATTGTGTTCCCCATTCAAATTTCCCTATGGTGTGCATAAATTTGTATTGGAATTTCTCCATAAGCTTTGTGTTGTGAACATGTGCATGTTGCACATGCCTCTCCCCAATGATATATTTGATTACCATTTTTGCAATATCAAATTGTATCAAAAACACTTTCTACAACTATGCAACTATATCTGCTTGGTTATATTTGTACTTGCAACCTTGGATCTTAATGAAATCTTCCATCAAACTTGACTTTCATTAATTCTGCTAGAACACATTGTAAACCATGCCTATATGTTCTATCAATTTATGAGGAAAAACTCATTTGGATTTAACCTCATGAAGTCCTTATCCTATAATATCTATAGTCCTCTCCACTATTTCTAGATATGGGCTAATTTTGTATCTTGGAATCTTGTCAGCCCATGACATAATCCCATTCTTATGTAAGTCTTAATGAAATCTTGATGTGGATGTGTATTGGTGGATTGTATAGATATGGCCTTGAACAAAGATCTTTTGGGAATCATATTAGACCTTGGGATGTGTCCATCTTTGCTTCTTGATCAATGATTGATTATATGCCTTCCCATTCCCTACACTAATTTGATTCTACTATTATTTCATTTTGGCCTATCCTCCTATTAAGAAGAAAATCTGCTACACCGCTTACTTCCCTGTAATTATGTTTTAGAGTGTAGTTCTCAATTTTATACAAATGAGAGCATATTATCTCTATCCACATCTTTTCTTTCCGGAACACTCCACAAGCTTATTTCCTCGATCACCATGGCTGAATCACGTTCCACATAAATATGATGCACTTTATTCTTATTGCAATATCTCACTCCTTTGCAGAGTGCCACAAAATATATATCTCATCATTTGTGCCATTAGGGACTTTAACAAAGGCATCCATGCTAGATTTCCTCTACCATCTTTGATTATGAATCCTACCCACAAGGATCTAGGGTTTCCCCTCAAAGCCCCATCAAAATTTAGCTTCGGTGTCCCTCTTGGAGAGAGTGACCATTTGATCCCACCTCAATCCCTATTCATTTTGAAGTCACCCTTTTGTAGTATTGAATGTGGCCATTCTTTTAGCATTTTCTAGTTCCAAGCTGAAAAATATTTGTATTTTCTCCACTTTGTCTACACATTATGATGTTTGTAGGTACCTATCTCAATTTTGCTTAATATTGATGCTATGGAGGATTTCTTATCTTTAAAGATTCTGACATTCCTTTCCTTCTTTAATTTTCAAAAAATCATCGCACGTACTTTGCTCCAAATTCCAAAAGTGAAACCTTTATTTAGTCTAGGCCACACATCGAAAACTTCTTCTATTTTATTTGGCATTGGAATTTTCCATCCAAGTTTACCTTTGAAAGTGGTCCAACATATCTATGTGAAATCATATTGAACAAGAGGATGATCAACATTTTCATCACTAACATTACACATCACCCACCAATGAGGACCATCCATACCAATTTTATTTAATTTATCTCTTGTGAGAATATGATTATGAAGGGAAGTCTATGCAAATATCCCCAACTTGGGTAGCACTTCACCACCCCAACATAGTTCCTTCGACTATTTAACCTCATTCATTTCCCAGTTCATTACATCTACAATTTCATTATTAGTGCACATCTACAAATAATATTCCAAGTCAACAAGGATATTATTAATAAAATAATGATGTCTTAACAACATGGGCATCCAAATACCCATTCCAAGATTGTTGGAGATACAACATTAGTACACTAGGATTGTAATTAAATATCACACTTTTCTAACTTTTTTCACTTGATATTATAGACTACAATGATATCCATAGGGGAAATAATTTTTTTTAAGTGTACAAGATTCAAGGTCCATGGCCTACCTAGACAATGATAACTCCATTCTCATTGGTTTAGTGATAGAACCTAGAATATTCTCTTGAGTGTCAACCTTTTGTAATAATCCCTTATCATTCTCTACCATCTCCTGAACAAAGTGATAATACACATCAACATGTTTAGTATCGACATGATACATAGGATTCTTAAGCATACAACTATAACTCTAACTATCACAACTAATTTAAACTACTCTACAATCAAAACCAAATCTAAAGCATAATCTCTTCAACCATACTACTTATTTATAGGAATGCATAGCAACCATATAATCTACTTTGATAGTGGAAAAAGAAACAATAAGATTCCTTTTACTGTTAAATAGAGAGAACATATAGGTACTAGTGGGCCTATGACTATCCAAGTCACTTGTACTATAAACATTAAGGTTTTCAAGAACCTAAAGAGGTCATAATTCTATATTTGTAGCTATCTATAGATTTTTTTAAAATGGTACATTTCATCCCATTTAAAATAATAATAATGTGGTAAATATATAGTTGATTTATTTTTCAAAGAATTTGCGATGTTGAATGATCTGATAAAGACCATTACTTCAAAAAGAGACTCAAAGTTTATTGGATACTTTTGAAACATATTATGGAAGAAAATGAAGAAAATTTTAAAATTTAGTTTAGTATATCATCCACAAACTAATGGATAGAATTTTTTAAAAAGAGTTGAAGTCATTTGTTGAGATGTTTGGTTGAAAAGAAAGGAAATCAAGACATGATCTTACCATTTTTTTTTTTTTTGCATAAAATAATTTCTAGTAAACCAAAGTACAAAAAAAAAAATACTATTTGTATTCACATATGGTAGTAATCCAAGGAATGTATTAGAGTTTAAATATATAAATAAAGAAGAAAAGAGGAGTGCATAGGAAGAAGATTTTGTAGAACACATGAAGGAAGTAAATGTAGAAGTAATAAGTCATAAATGGAGAATATGAATTTAGATGGTACACATAGAAATATGATGAGAAGAGAAGATGCAAGGAGTTTAGGTTGGAGATAAGTAATGGCCCACCTCTAGAATGAAATATTTCTAATTGAGACATACAATAAACTAAAGATTAATACTTTTGGTCCTTATAAATTCATCAAGAAGTTTGATTTTAGAAATGTGTATGAAGTGGAGTTAATAGAAGGATTGAGAATATCATCAATCTTAAAAATTGTAGATCTATATCAATATTAAAAAGGGGGGTTAAGAGATAACATGGAAATACAATGGAAAAATTAGATACCAAAAATATAAAGAGGATATTGAGCCAATTTTGAATATAAATATTTTGAGAAGCACGAGGAATAGACAATATGAGGATTATCTGGTGAAATGTAGATGAATGCCTAAAGAACAAAAATCATGGACTACAAATGTTGAGATAAACTATCTTGGTTTCTCTCTAGCCTTTGGAAAGTGAGGGATTCACCTTTTAAATAGCCCTAGGTGTTTGATGTAGGAGCATCATAGGGTGTAAGAGTAATCTTGCATCACCCAAAATATATTCTTTTAATTAATTAACTTTTTTTGAAAATTTTGATTTAGATTCTATTTATTCTATGCTCTATAGATCCCATTGTATTTCACCACAGATGCACATCTCGCCTTGTAGTTGGGAATATAGGTTCTACATTGATTATAAAAAAATACATTTATTATTGAGGAGATTTGATAGGCATTAAAAATTAACACTTAGTTTATCTACCTTAACTTGCAAAAACTTCTAAAAGCTTGTGGTAATAGAGGAACACTTTCCTAAGTACATTGGGCTTGAGGTATCTTACTCTGGAAGATTCATTACACATTTGATTGACTAAATAGTTCACAAGGCATTTATACTTGTGAAAAATAAATATCAATCTTTATGTAATGAGTTGATATATAAACATCCTTTAAGATCATGAGAATTTAGTAAATAAAGTAGAAGATAGCTTGACATAGTATTGTATTGTAATATCTTTTGAAGTACCATAATTGTTCTATTATAATCAAATGATTGGTTCCTAGAATGTTGGAATCCCATTGTGGTAGATTGTAATATTATTGTGATTGCATATGAGTAGAGAATATCTTGTTGTGGTACTATTCTATTAAGTTTTTTCACGTGTTTGTTTATTGGCTACATAATTGGCCAATCCTTCATTGGACCCTTCAACCAAAATTGTATTGTTAATGAATGCATGTGTAATAATATTCCAAGTCAACAAGAAAGGTAAGTACACAAAGATGGGGGGCCAAAAGGGGTCTTAAGTGGCCACTTTTTTTTGAAATAAGGAAAGACTAACTTTGGATGAGAAATTGAAGATACTTACACTCAAAATTTTAAGATGCAATGAAAACAAGAGTCGTAGTGCTTCGAATCTACTTTTTAATCTACTATTTTTTTTGAAAAACATAGGGGGCCTCAATCCTCGAGATTTGGTATAGTTATCATTGCAGTATCTTTGCTCCTAGGGATGGTGCTCTTAGTCCTTTAGGATCTCAAATTGCAAGTGTGAAAATGAATGGAAAAAAGGTAAAAAAAATATCACATAGATAAATATAGTAATATGTTTATATCATTCCATATTCTCTCAAAATCAACATAACTTGAGCTACCGAACTCCAGTTTTGATGCTGTCTATTGTGTTGGAATCATAGTTTTTCCTTTTTTATGTTATATGCTTCTTGATATATAGTGTTATGATTACATGACCAAGTATCACAAGAATTCCCATAAAAACCCTAATTAGTTCAATGTGGAAAGATTGCTATCCTAATTCCAAAGCAAGCGAAATAAGGGGCATACATCTACCCTTGGATTTTATTCTCCTTAAAAGTTTTGGACTAATGTATTTATTTGAATGTTTAGGATGATTTCTAAATTTTCTAACAAGTTGGTTTTATAGGATGTGGTTCCTAAAGTTGTGGTTTTGTAGATTACTACACTAGGGGCTTCATTCTCTTAGTTGAAAAATAATCTATATCCTCTACAATATCCTTTTGTGATATGATTTAATTTTAGTACATTAGCTTGCATATGTACGTAGTGTCATATGGCCACTAAAGTGGGGGCTAAATGTTGTGTTAAAAATTATACTCCCTTTTAGGAAAAAGTACAATTTCATACTCTATTTGGAATTGACTTTAGTGACCTTTCACATCAATGAAATTAGACATGAACCGTAGCCCTAAATTTTCCTATCAACCTAGGATAATATGTATATACTACCCTAGAATATGCCTTATCAATTAAACATCATCAAATTAACTCTGACAAGTGCCCTCACCATCGAAAAGTCCTAATTTTAGTAAACTCTAAACACCCAAATTATATTTTTTTGAGTGTGAAAGAGATTGTATGGGGCATAGGGTACCCTAGACTAGCTATTTTTCCTGAAAAATTTGATTTTTTATTTTTGTCGGTCTCTAATTTTAGAGATGTAATTTCAAATTTGGGCCTTAGCAGTTGTGGATGGTGAAAATCTGCAAATGGCTAAAACTAACACACACTCATTAGCATGATTAGCACTTTAAAACATAGCAAATTATCAAGCATCCATATGAGATATTGAATCATGCTAAATAAACAAAGTGATAAAATACCAAAAAGACTAAGCATGCTCAAACCTATCCCATAGTGGATTGGTGCTTCTATGGAAAGAAGCCCTTTCCCAATCCTTTACTAAGCTAAATGATAAAACTGCCTTGAAGATGATATGGATTAAAATTGATAATGATGCATTTGTGCATGAGATTGTGGAGGATTAAACCAATGGAGTTGATCCTTATTTATAGAATAGAATCATATAAGAATGCCAAACATGGAGGATGTGGGACTAAAAACAAGCCAATGAAAAGAGGCCACTTGTCAACTTGTGATAGGACGAGGAATGAGCACATTTTGGTCAATGTGCCAAAGAGAGGGAGATTTCAAATTTGAATTTGAGAGTAGATGTTGAGTTTGACCTTTGCAAAGGGACATGTAAGAGCCATGTAAGAGCTCATTAATGCTTTGTTGGATGTACATGTCCACTTGTTTTTGAATTCAAACTTGAGGGAATATTTCTCAAAGATGCCATGTTGATGGAAAATGCTGATTTTAATAAATCAATAAATTGATTTATTGGTGCAAGTGGGAAAAGCTAGAGGATGTGACATGCATTAGATTAGACTTAATCAGGATTAGATTAGCTTAGATGATGATTAGTTTATTTTACCCATTTGACTTGAATATTTTGATTTATTTAAATCAAAAGGGATGGAAGGTGATTTCAGATTTAATTAAATAAAAGGCTTGATTTATTTAATTAAAAGGAGGGTGATGTTAGGATCAAGTTGATTTATTTAATATAAGTTGGTGACTTTAGGAGATTGATAAATAAACTTGATTTATTTGATGAATGGATGAATATGACCTAATCAAATGCATGATGTCAATTTCATGTGTCTACAGTAGTATTTTAATTTTGAAAATTCAAATTTTTGTGAGTTTTCCTAAACTTAATTTATCCTACGTTACACTATATAAACATGAATTACTATTTTAAAATAAAAGAAGAGAATTACAAGACATATGCACTCTATCAAAATACATTTGAATTAATAGGTTTTCAAGATTTTTTCTTATGATTTAATCAAGTTTGCTACAATGATTGGAGTTTGATGCCAATGGAGGGACATGATGGAATCTAGGTTTTGGAGATTTCTTTGGCCCTGTTCAACCACCTAATGACTTGCTTTTAGATTGTTCTCATTTTCAAGTTTCGAGCTACTTGTTTCCCTAAGAAAGGTATTATTGCATTTTAGATTTTCCTAAGGGTATTTGATTTTATCTTGGATTGATATCATTTGTTTCATTTAGGAGTCCTTCTATAACACATTTGAGTCTAGGGTTTTTAGCATTTTAGCTCATTACAGACATATATGCACTTAAGGTTAAGAGAACACACTTTGTTTTAGTCAATCAATCAACTATTTGTGGAGGTAAAAATACCAAAATAGGGGTTTGACTTAGGGAAAATCCTATATAGCCACCCCTTGCCCCTCTTAGTTGAGATTTTTGCAAGTTTAGATACAAAGATTGAAATTTTAGAGTAGGATTATAGAACACAAACAAGGAGATACATGCTTGTGAATTTAGATCTAGAAAAAGAGGAGCTTAGTCTAGGGCATATTGTGCCCTAGACTAGCTATTTCAACCCCAAATTACAGTCACAGGTGCACAATACTCTACCCTTCTTAGATCTACTTTTATTTTTTGACAATTCAATTTCATTATTATAGAAAAATTGTGCTTTCAGATTCTAGGTCTTGTAGTCAAATCAATCTAATGAATCAAAATTAATTTCAATCAATTTACAAGGGAATAAAGAACCAGATCCAAGGTAGAGTGACTCACCTATCAGGTTGCAAGTCAATATTATATCCTTTCTGATTTAGCTTTTAATGTTTATTGGAAAAGGATTGATCTTGGTGAAGTTATACACTAGTCCTAGGATCCCTTTTTTAATAAAGCACTTACCTTGAGGTAAAGGAACTAAATCCCAAGTTTCATTTATAATTAATGTGTTATATTCATCTTGCATAGCCTTTTCCCAATGAGATTGATTTTTACCTTGTTCAAAAGTTTGAGGATCATTTGTATCCATAAATTTAGATATTAAAGCATAATTACAATATTTTTATTTCCTAGCCTTAGATTGATTCATTTTATTTAAAATATCCTCACTTTCTTGCATAATTTTTTGAAACCATTTAGGCTTTCTTTTATATGTAGGAGTATCATCACTTGAAGAAGAATCAACATAATAAGGTTCAACATGATCATCTTCACTATCAATTTGACTAATAGATGCATTTGTAGGGATTATAGAAAGAGGAGTATCCTCAATAACAATAATTTTATTTTGAGAAGATTCATTGTTATACATTTCAAAACAATCATGAACACCATTTTTAACAATGCATACATCTCTAGAAAATTTAACTTGGTTAGTGATAGGATTATAAACTCTATAAGCCTTATAATGTTCATCATACCCAACAAAAATGTGATAAGAATAATTAGAATCTAATTTTTTCCTTTTTTCTATAGGTTTTTGAACATAAGCAATTGAGCTAGAGATTCTTAAATGCTTAAGATTAGGTTTTCTATTAGACCAAGCCTCTTCAGGAGTTATCTCCTTTAAATCTTTTGTAGGAGTCCTATTAATACCATAAGTAGCACAAAACATTCCTTTAGACCAAAATTTGTAAGACATTTTTTGCATGTCACATACATCTAGCCATTTGAACAATAGTTTTATGCTTCCTTTTTGCTATACCATTTTGTTGAGGTGTATAAGGTATGGTTAGCTCTTGTTTAATACTAAATGAATTTAAATAACCATTGAATGTGTTATTTACATATTCTTTACCATGATTAGTTCTAATAATTCTGAGTTTAAAACCAAGTTGCCTTTCAACAAATTTATAAAATTTAGAAAAAATATCAAGAAATTGATCCTTACTTTGAAGAATATAGATCCAAGTGCTTCTAGAATTTAATCATCAACAAAATTAAGTGCATAACTTGATCCTTGGATGGAGTTATTCTCCATGGGTCCCAAAAGGTCACTATGGACTAGGTGCTACTTATGACATGTCCTCCATGCTCGACCTAGTGGAAAGGGCTCACTATGCATCTTACTACTCATGTATCTTGTGCATATAATTTTAGATGAAATAATGCTATGCAATTGTTCTACCATATTATATATTTGCATCAAGAAAATATTATTAGCATGGATATGACCAAGTCTCTCATACCAAAAATTGAAATCAATAGTAGATAGTACATAATATTTAGAATGAGCAAAATCATAAAATTTGAACAAATTATCCTTGTCTAATTTAACATTAGCAATGACTTTATGATTGCTTTTTGGACTAGTCACATAGCACATATATTTATCAAATTCTATTTTTTAATCTTGAAAAAGCTTAGCTACTAAAATAAAATTAGTCTTTAATTTAGGAACATACAAAATATCATGTAATTTACCATTAGGAACATTGACATTTCCAATTGCTTCTACTTTACAACTATGATTATTAGTAAGTTGAAGTGGAAAATTAGACATCAACTTGCATGGATTCAAATACATCTTTATGAAAAGTAACATGTTGAGAAGCATCTAAAACAATAACCCATTCAAGAGGTTTTGAAGAATTATAACTACAAGTAAAAGCTCTTCTAGTAAATGGGAGGTGTAGCTAAAGGAAAAAGGTACGACCAAGAGATTTAAGAAGCTTGAACTTAAATAAAATGGTGTAGATTGTTGTGATGTTAGGTGTTTGAAGGAGCTAGTCCCTAGAAAGGAGAAGGAAATGAAGGGAGTGGAGGAAGATGAGGAATACAAGGTGCGACCCAGAGGAAAATCAAAGGAGGGACGTTTATAGCATGAATAGATAGAGTCACATAACCATTTAAAGGGAACAAAAACACCATGAACCACCAATTACGTTGTTTCAATAGTCAAAAGATTATATCAAAAACCTTGCAACAACTCGAATCAACACTTGAATAAAGTGACCAATTTTTTTATATAATTTTTATTCTAAGGGCCAAGCCGAGAGAAAAAGGTAAAAAAAAAATTGTATTGTAAATTTTTTTATTGAGATTATTTGTAAGATATTATACATTGATGCCCAAAATGACTAATTCAAATTTTTAAAAAATAGATTTTATTTATAAATTTCATACAATAAAAATAAAATAAAAGAAGATTTTAATGAATGAATTTTTTTTTTAAAAAAAAAATGCAATCTGTTTTTAAAAAAATTGTATTGTAATGTGAAAAAAAATTCTAAAACAAATTTGATGAAAATTGAATATATTGTATAATAAAGAACTTTAATATTATTGCAGATTTTTTTAAAAACTACTTTTAAAAAAAAAATGAATTAGTATTTGAAAAGTAATCCCTTATTTGAGGGTTTCAAGAATTTTTTATACATAATGTATTTAAATGCATGCAAAATAGATAAAAAATTCAATATATTGCACATAATTATTTGAAAATGAAATTACAAAAAAAATAGAAAGCTTAATTTCTCTAGCTCTTCTTCTCTTAAGAGTGCCTCCAAGGTGAGTGCTCCAAAGAGATGGTAAACCTTCAACAATGTTCACTCAAACAATAGATTAGTAACACCTTGTTCAAATATCATGAAAGGAAATTTAATAAAATAAAATATATTTTGAAATGGAAAGTGAAACAAAGAAAAAGAGGGCACAATCACCAAATGAGATTAACAAATGGGTGCACCCAATTTTTATGCTTGATATTTCACTCAATTATGAGGGGTATAATGCACAAATAACAATTAGAAAACATGTTACCTATTTTTGCTACTAGCCCAAACAGGTAGTGTTGTTTATATTTTTACAAGTGAAAAGAAGGTACATTGTCACATTCATGTGCATAAAGAAATATTAGAAGACTACAATACTGCATTGCATTATGTAGATGCATATAACATAGGAAAGAGTGCACAATCTTTTCAAAATTGTAGTCTTTATTGATAATATAAATGTATGGTGTCCCACACAAGTTGTGGGACTAACTATCTAAATGCATATAATAGGAAAAACTATACATTTATAGATACAAAAGAGAAAGAATGCACATAAAGAGAAAGGGGACCCATCATTTCTTGAATGACGAATCTCAACTACTTTACTCTGCTCATCTTCAGTCCTTCTCGCTTATCCAGTCACCAGTTGATTCTCTCCTTGCTGCTCCTAGTGTTTTTGCATTTGTGAGAAGCGTGTTGTTAGAGCGATGAAGGATCACCAATCGAAATATGTGCATACATCTATAAACATATAATTTGATCCTCAAGTGCATTAAGATAGCTTGAATAGCATAGATGTCTAGAAAACAAGAGAGTTATCAAACACTTCTATCATATGCTCTATTTTATCTAACATGTTTGCTTCTTGTGCAGGTATAGGTGAAATCTTTGTTACTATTTTTTTTCATTTGTTTACAACATGTGGGATAAAATGTGGCTCCCACAAGGGTTGAGCTCAACATATTGACCTATTTTATTTTGACAAAGATAGGAGTGTAGAGGCTTCATACTCATTGTGTTCTATTAAGAAGATATGTATCATTTGTGACAGTGAGATAATTGGTTCATTGCCACAAACAATAAGTATCCGCTCAATGGAGCATAATGAGTAAAAATGTAGTAAGAATACATCATGTATCAGAAATCAAAGAACAAAGTAACATCACTGACATTAAGTATCAAAGATCAGATACAGTGGCAAAGGAGTAGTCCTTGGTGTGTAGTGCAGTCATAAAGACAATGATGTGGCTGAGAACAATGATTTATGTTGGAATGGTAAATGAAAGCAAGACATAGGTGCATTAAAGAGATGGAGATAAAACATATCATGAGAATAATCAAAGCAATGAATAGGAGCAATACCTTGTGATTGAGTCATGAAGAGACAATGATCCTAACAACCATGCATGATATATGAAAAGAGTGCTTTTATGAGTGTTTGCAATAAAAATGATATTCATGCTGGTAACACTGGTCACAAGGGGAAGATAGTGAAATATGATATCCAAGAGTAGTGAACATGGTGATCAAGTGATGGTTAAAACATGTATATCTATAATATGCTGCTACAACATTAGTATTGAATCATAATAGTGAAATATGATGATTGCCATATATAAAGAATTCATTACCAAGAGCAGAGGTTTGATGCCAAAGGAAAGGAGTCCTTGATAGTGACAAATAACACTATTATGGTTCAATATAGAAGTAGTAATGCCACATGTTAGAGAAGCAATATCCAAGAGGCAATGGACTGAATAGATGATAAAACACTGTTATTTAAGGCAAGAACAATCATTCAATGATAGTATAAGCAGATGCAAGATACTAAAAGAAATAGAGATAGAAGGTCTTATTCATCAAGAAATGATGCTAGTAGCAAGCGAAATAAGAACTTTCCTTTGGAGTGGGAAATGACTCTATGAGGTATAATAACAATAACATAGTAGAGGAACAATAAATGAAGAAAGTCCATGACAAAGATTCAAGAGTTGTAAAAGTGCAAAACATATAAGGCCTAGTCAGGTTCAATGATGGATAAATCTCAAGAATATAGTCATGACAGTTTTAAGGATGGCCCTTGTAACATGACAAAAAAATGATGGCAAATGATGTCAAAAAAAAGGTGAGATATTATTATTTGCAATAGAGATAATAAAATGACCAAAAGTAGATCATAGACCCAGAATGTACTGAGACAATATGATGACTGTCAAGGTAAAGAAACAAAGAAGAGATAGATCATGAGAACCAATCAAAGGAATAGTAACATATACTGTTTGATAGTAAATTCATAGATCAACAAAGTGGATATATGATGAAGGCATGACAATAGATCAAAAAGATAGTCCTAAATCCTTAAAAGGTCATTGTCAAATAGAATATTCATGATTATCAAGACAAGGTATGCATAAGGACATAGTGAGCAACCCATAAGATAGTAAGGGATTCACTATGAGTATCACTAGATCAAACTTCTAGACAAGCCAAAGATAAAATCAAATAGAGAAGCCATGAATGTTTGGAAGGGTATCAAAAGCAAGGTTTATGAGGTAGTACACAGAGCCAACACAAGAGAAATATAGTGAACTCTAAGGAAATGATAATAATAACAGAGATCTTGCAAGATACAAGGCCATGGAGAGTTAAAAGACACGAAAATGACAATCATCATAAACAATGAATAGACTCAAGCATCAAACCAAGAATAGTACAAACCCATTGAGGCTGAGCCAAAGTATGGAGATATTTCTTCATTTTTTCTTCATAGAATGCATAATGGAGTTGCCATGGCCATTTTCAAAAAAAGGAAAATATGCAGAGAGCAAGAAAGGCACAGGTTTTGACAACCCAAAATAGCCACAATAAACAATCAAGTAAAACCCTTGGGCCTAAAATCACAGAGAGCCTATGTATTTGCAAATGTTGCGAAGCAAAGCCCTTGACATAATGAGACCCAAAATGCTATATTAATTTGCTAGTGTAGGGATGTGGATATGAAGTACATAACTTCTTTATTTGCAAAACCAAATGAATATATAAAAGAGAAAATTATCAATATTTTCTATTGAGGCCAAGCAAGTATGCATGAAATGTACATGATAATATTGCATAGAAAGAAAAAATATGTCCATTATTTTTGAATTATGAAGCTCAAAAAAGAAACATTTTACTCACAAAAATTTGGGATTTTAGAGCAGAGGATGTAGAGAACAAGGAAATACACAAAAAATCAAACATTTCTATCATTCTTTTGTTCAGAAAAGCTTAAGACAACATTTTTCTTCACATATATTGCAAATAGGGTCTTACTTGAGCCTTCTCTATTTGTCCTCCTATGAAAATGCATACAAATCCACCCAGATAACCTACAAGAGAAGTCATGGAAGAAACCCTATGTTGGCGGTTAGAAATCTCCAGAACCTCGTTGGTGCAAATGATTCCTTTGCAAATGATTTGTGCTACTTTTGTTTTAGGGTTTCTCTATACCCTAGAATATGCCGATTGGTGAAAGGCATTTTTGGCCTTTATTTTAAAAATGTTTGCAAAACTAATGCCTCGACTTGTCTCTTTACAAATACTAGAGTATAGGAGTCCTTTAGGACTTAGTATTTTGCTTTTTATTTTCCACATTGGCTAAGTCTTATGTATTTTTGCATATGGAGAAAATGTATAGCATTTGATTAAGTGATGTGTTATAAATCACTTAGTTAAAATGCTATTTTTTAATGCAAAATGATGTAATCTGCTATGTAAATGCTTTTGGGAGATATAGTTACGTTTGATGCTTTTGGAGAGCATATAGGAGAATGTTGGAGAGGTTAGCCAACATGTTCCAGGAATATAAGAGACTATTTTGACTAAAATTAAAAGCCTTAGAGAGCATATAGGGGTAGTTTTGATGCTTTTATGGTGGGTAAGGTCATTACTTGACCTTTTCAATATATTGGAGTCTTTTTGGAGAAGATTCAATTGCTATATTCTTGGCTTTTTGAAGGCATCCGACCCAACTCAGTTTCTAGAACCTTTTTTGGTGGATTTTTGGAGGGAGTTGGAGATATAGTCACTTGGTTGACTCTTTTGTTCTCAGTTCTGATTATGCATTTTTGTTCTTAGTGAATTTTTAGTCCTTTGGTAGATTTTGGCATACTTTGTAGCTCTTTTGGACATGAATAACAATGAAGACCTTGGACATTAGTTATTGGAGTTTTTTCCTTCTTGTTCTTTGCTTTATTATGTGCACTCAAGTGATTTGATCAAGTTATTTGTGAGGTATTATTTATTTCCTTATAGCTTTGTATCATGTTGAACACCTTTATGCAAAAGGTATGTTAATGTAGGTTATAATCTGTGTCAAAGATGCAAATGGCTATTACTTGTGAAGTTACCTTCCTCCTAGGAGTTTGAGAATTAGGACCTCTTTGTAAAAAAATTATGCAAAGACATACTATAATGAGTTGTGCAAGTTTTGATTTATATTGAAGGCAAGTGTTTGTAATCTGGGTGTTATGTCCTGGTTAGTTTGGTGTATCATCCCCTTAGATTCATTTTTCAGTTTTCAGTTAATGTATTTTCTCTTCCCTTTTCCTTTTCAACAGTAGAGTAATCTAGGTGATAACCATTTAGGAAGCCGACCTTCTCCATAGGTTCATTCTTACTACTTGAGAATGTTCCCATGTGTCAATAGATTGCTGAACCTTAAGTTCAATAGGGTGAAAATCTAATTGATAACAAAGAAAAACTAACTGTTATAACAGTAAAAAGGTAGGTTTTTCAGATGCCGAAATGATGTGTACCTTGCTGGAAAAGTGTTGTTTCAAGCTTCACAAAGGACTCATTCGCTCAGTGGCGAATGTGTCCCTGTTAAGGTTTTGGAAAATTAGTTTTGGGATCCTGTTCTTCAATGTACACACTCCTAGATTCCAGGTGTTCAGCTCCCAAAAGTCAAAAATAAATTATGTAGAGCACTTTCCATGATCTTGCAAGAAATATGACAACTTTTACAACTTTGCAACTTTGACAATTTTTCTCTCCACTCAATCTTCAATCTAAAACCTACAATCACACATCAAGTGAGAAGAAAAATTGTTGATTGTTAGGGAATAGGGGTTTTCCTTGTTCAAACCTCATTTTGGTAATTAAAACTTATGATGAAACAATGAAACATGAAACATGAAACATGAAACAATGATACCTTGGATGAAGTCTTAGAGTACAAATCAGCAATATAGCATGAAGTGGCTTTAAGAAATGTAAATCTTGATCTTGAATTTGGATGTGAAATAATGCTTGAGTTGGATCTTCAATGCTACACCAACACATTAGCTCAACAACATGCATGATGCCTTATTCCTTTGATATGATGATATAACCTTTGATTGTTGCAATAAAACTTCAATAATTTTCCCTTGAATGTCTTTAAAAGGCTCTTGAATTCTCTTGTGAAAGTACTCTTGATTTCTTATGAAGATCTAGGATTGCTTAGATGAAACTATGTGAAATAACCTTATATTTATACTTAACTTAAGATTTAATCCCAAAATTTAAATAACACAAATTGACATCAGATCTAGGATTTGAAATCACTAAAATCCTGCCAAGAATATGTTCAAAAAGAGGTTTCCTAAGTTAAGGAGGACCCATTCACCATAGGGTGAATGGGTCCTAGCATACTTAACTAAGACCTATTTTGGGGATTGTGAAATAACATGCCAAAAGGGGGTCCTAGGACCTAGTGAGGACCCATTCTCTAGGTGGCGAATGGGTCCCAGGTCACTATGCTAGGACACAAATCTTGCCAAATTAAGTGTTATGAAATATTATTGATGAGTGTCAAGATTTATCCCTCAGAAATGCAATTAATTAGGCTTGGATTTGAGTTTAAGGGGCCAATTAAGCTCAATTAACCTCAATTAATTAATTAAATCCCTAGATTAGTGTGAAAGTGTAAAGATACATTTTACAACACCCTAAATAAGGCATCATTAAGTCCATTTTATTAAAAAGGGCCCTAGACTTAATGTGAATGTGTAAAACACATTAAAACACTAAATAAAGACAACATTAGGCTCCTTTATTATTAATTATTCCTGAATTAAGTAAGGAAAATGGATACTTTTTCCATTACTACATTTTTCCCCACTATAGTGAGAGTATGATCCCACATCAAACTTACACTAAAGTAGACATTCAAGAAACTTATGTATGAAACAATAAAAAAGATACACAATCATACACTATCAAAGACCAAGAAAATAAAGGAAAATAAAGGATCAAGCTTTGATGGTTCCAACGTGATGTCGAATGTGACTATTTGTTTGAAAAAGGATCAAGCTTCGATAGTTTTTCCAACACAATATGGAACAGGTCTAGGATATTTGTCCAAAAGTGTTTACACGTAGAACTCGATGTCCACTATGCAAATGACACACACACTCACTCTGGAGTAGTGGAACCTTAGGCCATCCACTAGGTGAGTATCTCGAAAAGGTGGAAAATGAAGAATCATATTAGGCTTCCATACCATGTTAAAGTTATCCTCCTGAAAACTTCAATAAGGCACTCACAAGGCTAAATTATTATGAATATTATGTCTATAGGTTTTTGTTCAAGGGGATCTCACTTTATGTAAGGTCTTCTTCTTAGGGAACATCGTACCTAATGTCTCCAAGAGAGAACAAGTCAAGAATAACAAATTTTCACTTATGGGAAGCCTCACTTCACATCATGCCACTAAGGGAAAGTCATACGCTTAGACACATCACACTCTTGGAGGACATCAAACCTAATGACACCACCAAGAGAAATGACACATCACAAGAAAAATAAAATCACACCATGAAATATGCAAAATTTTGAAAGATGTCATCGCTATATGCCCCACTTTAAAGTGGTTGCTAACACCATTGCTATGAGCAACTGCTTTAAAGTAGCCAATGTTTTCTCCTTTGACATGAGAGTTTTCCTCAGAAAACCCTATTCCAAGTAATATGTTTCCAAAATAAAGCTACGTCATGAAAGAGGGAGGGGTTTCCCCCAAGAATACATAAGGGATCTATGTATTGATGGTCAATATGTCTTTGCTACAATGTTGTCATATTAGAGTGTAGAATTGTCTTGATTCACTAAATACTCATAAAATTGGAAGAATGACACAAATAGAGCGAAAAAAAATCCTTCGGGTCAACATGGAAGAGACCTAAATGTCTCGACGCCTTGCATCATGCCCAAAAGGAAGGCACAAGACAAATGAAAAGATAAAGGATAATATTTTGGGTCAACATGGAACAGACATAAATGTCTCGACACCTTGCATCATCCACAAAAGGAAAACAAAAGACACATGAAAAGAGTAAAATGTTTATGACATAGAGAAGAATATCAATACATATAGAGGAACGCACAAAAAGAGAGAGACATCAAATGAAACATCACAATGGATCACATTACACACATGCAATCATGTAAAGAAACATGAAAAATAAAACAAAGCAAAAGACTAGTAAGGCACATGCGAGTCAACCTATAGTAGGTCTTTCGCATCCCAATATTGATCAGTATATAGGAAAGGAAGACAACTAGCCAAAGGGACAACAACAAGTGTCAAACTAGGGGAAGCACCAAGTTCAACACTCTTATTAGGAGATTTTCCATTTAAGTTCATAGAAGAGGAAAAAAGTGTATTCAATTCATTATGCATTTGTTCATCAATCTTTGCAATGTCAATGTCATCATCTAGATTAATCACAATAGGAGGTTGATTGATAATGTCCATGGAAGGTTCTTGTTTACGTTGCACTAAAGGTGTAAAATCATCATGCATTGCTTCAGGTTAGTTAGCGTTTTTATTTTCTATGTTCTTTTATTCTTGATTTTGTAAAATACAGGCAATAGCACGACGTCTACAACTACTCTCTCTAGCATTTTGATTTTGTTTCAATATTTTATCAATTTGTGTTTGTGTAGGAGCGGGTTTTTCAACCATAGGTTTCTTTTCTTCCTTTGGGGGAGAAACATGAGCAACAACAAGAGGTTGTTCAACCACTTTCTCTTTAGCTTTGTAAACTTGTTTAATTTTAGGAGGCACAATGAGATTGTTTGGGTTGTCTCGTGGTCTCTTATAGGAAATCAAAAGAGCTTTTGTTATAGGCTACTCTTGGATGTTTAGAAGGAATTTTGGTTCAATCATTGTTTCATCAAGGATAGGTGACTCAATCATGGGTTGAGGCATGTTTCTAAGGGATAATTCTGTTATACGCTTTGCCTTGAACTTTCAATAGGATTTGAAAAAGAAGTCCTCATGAGGTCTAATAGATTCAATTAGCTCAGGCCAAAATAAATCCAATGAAAAGTTCCCTTGAGAAGACACAATATTAAACCCAATATGATGCACAATAAAGATTTCATTTCCAAAGGGAAACTTTAAACATTTATGCAAAACTAAGGGGACAACATTCATGGAGCAAAGCCATGGGTAGCCTAACTTCACACGAAATTGGTCTGATTGCGAGATGATGGTGAATAAGACAGTTAATGTTTTTGGTCTAACTTTTAATGGGAGATCTATCGAGCCTATCATAGGACAAGCAAAACCATTATGCGTTTTGATCCATGCTTTTGGTTTTTCATATGTATCTTGATAGAGTTTATGCACAAATAAGAATTCTTCAGTGATCACATTCTCTCCACAGATGGGATCAATTAATATCCCATTAGATTTCTATTGATTCTTCCAACTATGTAAAGAGGACCATCGAGTGCATGTTTAAGTATGTCTTTTTGTGAGAAAACAATATCAAGAGGAATTTTGGTTGAGGCCTTATAAGGTCTAGTTTTGATAAATGCTATTGATTCATCCACATTTTCATCTTATATATTTTCATCATCCATGTCAACATTCATCACATCATTCTTTGTTTCACTAGCTTTGACAAATGAAATAGTATGTTTCGACATGGGATTTGTAAATTTTTGTGAGGAGATACAAAATTATTGCCTTGATCATTCACACCTCCAATTTGTAGATGATTAGAATCAATAAGGTCTTGTACAAGATATTTAAGATGCTTAAAATATTTCATATCATTTATATTTTTTTGGTGATAATGGCAATAAGAGTTTTGTTAAGAGTTTTGTTGAAAGTTCGCGGGCAATGGTAGATTAGGATCACACTCTTTAACAAGAGGTAAGGAAAGGATATTCTTTTCAACAAGTTGTAACATGATATTATGGAGGGTATTGGGTAGAGGAGTGAAATTTCTATTCCTATCCTCAAAGGAAAAATGATTTTTTGTCTTTATAGTAGCCACTTTGTTATCAACTAGTTGAATTGGTTGAGGGGAGTTATGTTGTAAAAAGCCCTTATTTTTCTTCTTGAAAGGTTGGTAACTATTTTGAGTTGCGGATTTGGACTTTTTAGGATGGCTAGGGGGATTTTTCACATCATGACTATAAGCCATATTTTGATAATCATGAAGGGTTGCACATAACTATGTAAAGGATGAGAATCTCAACATCTCAAGTTTGTTTTGTAAATTAACAATAAAGATTCAATGAAGGTCGACATCAAGAATCTTAATGTTCACTTGTGAATAAATTTTTTGGTATCTTGCTATGAAATCAGTCACTTTCTCATCACCCTTTTGTTTGAATGTCATTAAATTAGCTAGGGTCATTTTGAGACCCATGTGAATGTGGAAGTGGTTGTAAAAGGCATCAACAAGTTCATTGAATGAACCAATTGAATTATTTGGTAAGGAAGAGAACCACTCTAAAGCAATATCCTTCAATAATCTAGGAAATAGTTTAGCCAAGAGTTTGTCTTCAAAGATGAAATCACTATAGGGATGTAAAAGTGGAAATATGGTTAATAGGATCTCTTTTCCATCATATTTCTCAAATCAGGGAACTTCTATACCTTTTGGTATTTGTGCTCTCAATATCTCCAAGGATAATGGATTGGTTTTGATGTATTGCGAAGGTTGACCATTGTTGTTTTGATAGAGGGTTGCAACTTGTTGTTGGAGGGGTGACATGGTTTGCATAATTGTGTTAAGGATAGCATCATTGTTATTGTAAGGCAGAGGGGAATAGGGAGGAGTGGTGTACATATGTGGAGGGCAAGTGAATTGTAAGTTTATGAGGGAGGATGGTTGAGTAGATATTATATTGGAATACACAAAGCTAGAAGGGTTTCCCTATGGAAATACCTAAGGAAGTGTTCACATTGCTAGTAGGTTGGATGGTTGTGGTAACTTGAGTACTAGTGTATGTAGGAATGGAAATGGGTGTGGTAGAAGAAGGAATCAAAGTTGCACCTTGGCTTTGAGTACACCCCAAATCTTGAGAACAACTAGTGATGGTAGGGATGGTGTTGTTAACATTAAGCACATTGGTTGTAAGCATGGAAGTTATGGGAAATGAAGTATGCATACTATGATCCATAGGGGGTTGATTATCAACACTATTAGGAAGAGAGCTATAATACCTATTATGCCTTGCATAACCACCCCATTTTATTCTGGAACAAAATGGGCCCCCCTTCTCTTTTTGGTCTTGTTGCCTCTGTTATTTGCTTTGACCTTTGGGGTTCTTTTGTTTTCCTTTTAATTTTGTCTTTTGTTCTATTTAATTTTAATTTTGCCTCAATCAGAGTTGGCTTTCTCTTTTGTTAAAATTGAAGACATGATGAACAATAGTGTATTTTATATGCTTTGAGGACTAATGGAGGCATTTTTTTTGTAGGATTGAATCGCTCATCTGAGGATATCTCTCAGGGAAGTCAACTGAAGGCATGCCTCAATCACATTCAACATAAAAATCCTCAAGAAGAAAGTTGCTGGGACCTTTCAGATGTCTTGCCAACTGATGGCTTGGCTCTATTCATTTGAAATCCAAAGGGGGTTTGCATTGCTCATAAGTCTACCCGACAAGCTGGGAGTCTCCCTGAAATGGTCCGAGCTCGTGAAAAGATGAAGATCTCATAGAGAGAGATTACCTTTGGCATAAGGTCTCGCTGACATGGGAAGTCACACCGAGGAGAGATGTCATCAGGGGGATCTCACCGAGAAAGATTTATGTTCAGCATGAGGTCTGGCTGAAGAAGAAAAGTCTCGCCGAAATGTTCTCTCCCTTTGGTGTAATGTTTGGATTTCAGCGGAAGGTCTTGCCGACCGGGAAAAGTCTTGCCGATATGGCATGATATCAGTGTAACATCCCGCCGACCAAAGGAAGTCTCCCCGATCATTACGCACAAGAATGGCATCGCCGAAGGATAAAGAGCTCGGCATAATCTCTTGCCGACTCAAAGAGGTCTCGGCAAAAGAAGGAAGTCTCACCGACATGAGGTAATATTGGCATAAGGTTTCACCGATCCATCAGAGTCTCAATGAGACGGAATGTCATCGGAAGGATCTCGCTGAGAGAAAGAGATGGCTTCGACAAGATGTCTCACCGATAGGGTGAACTCTTTCCTAAATGAAATGACATCGGGCAGAGGATCTGAGTTCGTTATGAAGTCCCGGCGACCGGGTGATGTCCCACTGAAAGATGTTACCTTCGGGGTAAGGTTTTGGTTTCCCTGTGGGGTCTTGCCGAAAAAGTGGGGTCTTGCCGAAAGAAGCTCGAGCTCGGGGAGAGTGGTTTGCTTTCGGCATGAAGTCTCGCCGACCTAAGAGAGTTTCCCCAATGTGATCTGAGCTCGCCAAAGGGGGTAGGACTTCGGCATAGTGTCCTATCAATAGATGGAGGTCCCACCGAAAGTTTTGAGCTCGGTGAATGATTTTTCCTTTGGCAGGAGGTCTGGCCGATTAGTGTGTGTCTCGTTGAAGGGTGTGCCTTCGGTGTAACATAGTGAGCTTGGGGGGATGTCTTGTTGATATGGGATTGTCTCACTGACAGGGAGGATATCGCTATAACTCTTGCTGCTCGACAAAATGTCTCACCGACCCGATGGAGTCTCACCAAAATATAATGAGCCCGAGGAGAATGAATGAATTCGGCGAAAGGTCCTGCCGATACAGTGAGGTCTCAGCGAAAGGGGTATGCCTTCGGCATAAGGTCTAGCCGACAAATGGAGATCTCCTCGACATAAGATGAGATCGCCGAAAGATCTTAAACTTGGAAAAATGTCCCACCGGCTTGAAGAAGTCTTGCCAAAGTAGAAGGGGCTTAGGGTCGGGGAATAAAAATGAGCTCAGAGAAGCTCCGAGCGGATGATTAGGGATTGGGGAGATGTCTTCCCGAGTGTGATGGTCTCGCCACGACTGTCTTGCCAATTGTTTTGTGGTATCGATGACTTCTATAGCTCGCTAAAAGGTCTCACCGACTGTCATATGTTACGCCGATAGCTGCTTGGAGAGGCATAATCGCATTGGGGAGACACGATTAGTGTCTCACCGACATGCGATTCAATATGGACCACTTTTGACTACCCAGGAATCTGGCATGGCATTTGTTCACCCAATCCAAAGGAACTAAAGGTGGGCCATTGACTGATTGACCACCACCTTGAAGAGGACCAACAAAATACAACCAGTCTGGATCTGCTATGTGAATGAGCTGATGGAACACCTTGATGAACAATGGTGCGAAGATCTAACAGCGATGCCGAAAATTGTTTCTAGAAGGGACGATCAATGGGCAGAAGGATCTGGAGTGGGGAGAAAGGCAAAAAAGAGGAAGAAACTATGAGTCATAGGGACAGCTGTGAGGTCTGTTGGCGAAAGGTAGATTGATATTAATGGCAATGCTTTAGAGAATTCAAGGCAGCTCTGCAAGGGGAGTTCGAAGATGGACACGAAAGCATGAAGTTAATGCTGTAGCTGCAAAAGATCTAAGATCACTCCTAGAACAAATCCTTCACCAACATGGACAATAGGGATTCACATTGAATGTAGAATCAACTTTATCTAAAATATCTAAGGGCTGACCCTCCTGCAATCAACATATATTTTTTAAACCCTAAAAATTGGAGCCAGTGCATTCTTTTTGGTACACTTTGTATATATGGCATTCTTTCCTCTTTGTAGAAGTTAGCAGAAATAGAGGAGATAATAGAGTAGACATGTCTAGAGATAGATTTTCAAGAATAGGAATTTTTTGAAGGATAGAAGAGACAAAGCTACATCCTAATTCTTGAAATAGGAGCTTCTTTTTCCTTCTTAGTTAGGAGTTAGATTCAGTAGAAGCCAATAATATATCTTTCCAATTTTCTTAGTATAGATGGAAACAATTTGGAGTCATGGATTTTCTATACACTGGTGATTGTGCCAGATTTGTAAATGTTGCTTATCTGTTTCACTAGTAGTAGAAGCAACCAGATAAAAAATCTACTTCATGTTGTGTTCCAGAATGGTGTTTGTCTTGAGTTGATCATTTGATTTGAGAAGCTTTCAAGGAATGAATTTTGATTTGATGTTTTGTTTAAATAGTGACTTGCAATCTGTTATTGAAATTAGCACTATGAATGAATGAAACTGTGTGTTAATCACAAGTTAATTTTGTTCTACAGTTTTAGTTAGGAATTCCTTGAAAGTTAACAAGTCTGGTTAAATTGGATGAATTAATGTTCCTTTTCTGTTCCAAAGCTCTGATCTATCTTTTTCGTTTCTTTAAAAACCCCAGTTAAAATAGGTTTGAATTTATGCTTGATCTTAGAACAATCCAAAAGCTCAACACTAGCAGGCACCTTGAACATTATAGTTCACATCAATCACTGAGCAACATCAGCACAGTTGGGAACCAACTACAAAGACCTTGGGAGCTAAGATATCCATGTGTTGTCTTTCTCTTTTAGGAGAAACATGATTGTAATATTCTGTTTAACTGTTGTGCTATTTTGACCATCAACAATACCCAAGATCCATGATGAATGGTATATCGTGGGATGACATGAGTCTCAAACTGTGTCTCACAATAGTATTGCTAATACGACACCAAGTTGTAAAGCTCATGCAAGATTTCACACTTAGTGTGCAAACCCAAAATGGAAAGAGGGTAAAGTGCAATGCAATGACCTAGAATGAAATGTGTAAATACAATTTTTAGATTCTAAATAAGGTAATTTGTTGATTACACTATGCAACAATCTAAAAATGAAATGTTGTAACTACAATGTTGAATTTTGACAATGCACTAAATGAACCAAATTAAGCTAGATCTAATGAAATGAATGAAACCAGAATTCAATAAACTGAAACAAAGATCTGACAACAACAAACAAAAGCACAAAACATAAGATTTCAATGTTTGGAAATTCAAATTTAGGTTTGATCAGGGACTCATTCTCCCTAGGGCGAATGGGTCCTAGATTAGGGTTTTAAAACTGATTTTTATAGATTTTTAAGCTTTTTCTAATGATTTTCAGATTCAGGTCTACTACAATAAGTTTCAAGTTCAAATTTCTATAAGTGCAATGTGAAATGCAAAGTGAAAATGTGACAAAATGAACTACAAGACCTAGTTTGATATGCAATTTTGTTTTGATTTTCAAATGCAAGTTTATATGATTCAAATGATATGCAAAATGAGTGATTTTGTTTTGTATTTTTTAGATTTAAAGAATGTAAACAATGCAATTCTAAAAACCTAGATGAGATGCAAATTTGAATGCAAACTAAGATACCCTAAATGAGATATAATTCAATGCAAATGAATGCAAGATTTAATCTAAGATAAAAAGAAATCTTAAAATTAGAAAACTAAAATGCTCAAGAATTTGAGTTCACCAAAATGAAACAAAGAAAAAGAGGTTGCAATCACCAAATGAGATTAACAAATGGGTGCACCCAATTTTTGTGCTTGATGTTTCACTCAATTATGAGGGGTATAATGTAGAAATAACAATTAGAAAACAAACTTAACTGTTATAACAGTAAAAAGAAAGGTTTTCAGATGCTGAAATGATGTGTACCTTGCTGGAAAAGTGTTATTTTGGGCCTCATCGAAGACTCATTCGCCACTAGGTGAATGAGTCCTTGTTAGGGTTCAGGAAAATCAATTTCAGGATCATGTTCTTCAATGTATGAACTCCCATCTATCCCAGGTGCTCAGCTTCCGAAAGCTGGAAATAAATTATGTACAACACTTTCTGTGATCTTGCAAGAGAGATGACAACTTTTACAACTTTGCAACTTTGAAATTTTTTCTCTCCACTTGAACTTCAATCTAAAACCTGCAATCACACATCAAGAGAGAAGACAAAATGTTGATTTTTAGGGAATATGGGTTTTCCTTGGTCAAACCTTGTTTTGGTAATTAAACCTTATGATGAAATTTTGATAAGTTGAAAATATTGTTCCAAAATTGAGCAACAACAAAAGAAATGCAAGAAACAAAGTAAACACCTAACACCTCAAGATAGGGAAAAACGTTAACTTAACAAATGTAGATGAAACAATTATACCTTGCTAAGTTGCTCCTTTGGTTGGCCCTTTGATCTTTGATGTTTTGCATGCTCCTCTTGATGGAAAAAGATGTGAGATGGGATGCAAAGATGGTTGAAAGTAGATGAGTATGGGATGCAAATGCTATGGAGTGTGAAAATTGGCTAAGTATGGCTTAAATGTCAAATTGGAAAGAGTTTGGTAGCAAAAATGATGAACCCCAAAATGAGAGAAAAAAGGGGGTATTTATAGAGGAATTTGAATTCTCTAGAGAATTCAATTGTTGAGATTTATCCAACAAAGCCAAAATGAAGGGCTATGGTGAGTTGAGGACTCACAAGCCCTCACATCTTGACATGTGGAATGTGAAGTGGCTAAGGATGTGATGATGTGCAAGTGAGGTGGAAGGAGAGTACATGATGTGGAGAAAGGACAAGTACCTTGACGGATGAGAAGATTTCCTTAAAAAAGAACTTCTTGTCTTCAAGTGGGAATGAAAGTGACTTTTGAGGAATTTTAGAATTCCTCAAAAATCTCCATGGGAAAAGGGAAAGTAGTTGGGAAAATAAATATGAATTAAAAATTCACATGCTTGGAAGAATCTCATGGACAAGACAAGGTTCCAAAAAGGGAAGCACTTATCCACATGTGACTTGATGTGACAAGTCAAAGATTCTATGGGGAAGAGTCCACATGTGACCTGATGTGACAAGTCAAAGATTGCACGGGGAAGAGAAAAATAAATTTAATATTCTTTGGAAGGATAAAAAGAATTAAAAATTCCTTGGGAGGTTGATTAGGCTAGTTAATGAGGGATTAGAGGAGGGTTAGGTGGTTAAGACAGATTAGGGGCCAACTTGCAAAAGTTGGAAGATGTGACACATCCTAATCAAGGATTAGGCATATGCACATTCCTAATGATGGAATTAGGAGGTTGATTAAGATTAGATGAAAACGATGGAGGATGTGACATGTGAGGAATTAAATAAATGCCATATTTATTTAAATCATTTGATGAAAGATGGATTAAAGAGGTAAGGTATTTAATTATTAACTAAATACCTTAGGTATTTAGAATAATTAAGGGATATTAATTAAATAATAGTGATATTACTTAATTAATGAAAATAAGAGGATGTTTAGATGAAAAGGGATAAATTTGGATCAACATAAGTGTCCAAATTTAGGTGTCTACATTTTTCCCCTCTTTGAGATGGTGTTATGAAGTAGCATCATTTCAAAGAATATTAAAACATATAACCTAGAAGAAGATGGTTAGATTGGGAAAGATGCCCCAGTCATTCAAAGGAGTGACTAGGAAGGAAAAATGATGGGGGTGAAGATGAAGAGTAGGGTTTGAGGATGCCCCCTCGAGAGGACATGCGGGTTCAAGAGAACATGGGTGTGCTCTCGAAATGGATGAAGTGATGCAAGAGGTATATGAGAAAGAGGATTCAAAGTGGTGGATAAAAAAGGATAAGAAGAGATGGGAGATGGGGAAGCACAAATTGATTTAAGGATGAATGCAATGTTTCCCCAGTCGAGCTGCAAGACAAAATGGGTTGATGATGGATGGAGAGTTGTCGTTGAGGGAATGATATATCCCAAGACAACACAAAAGGATAGGGAAAGATATATCCTGATGATGATGGAAGTGTTGTTGATGAGGGAAGGATATATCCCAAAACAACATGCGGATAGGGAAGGATACATCCTGATAAAAAAGGGTTGTTGATGAGGGAAGGATACACCCCAAAACAACACCAAAGGATAGGGAATAATACATACTATGATAGGTTGAATATGAGCATTAGAAAACAACCAACAAGTAAAAGAATGCAAATAAACACCAAAACAACCTACACCTCAAGATTAGCCTAAGTTGGAAACAACACAAGATAAAAAGCAACAAAATGGAACCTTATACCTTGCGTCAAATCGATCCTTTGGTTTTCCCTTCGATATTTGATGTGTATGCTCCTTGGATGGCAAGATATGCAAACTAGATGAGGTTGTGAGGATGAGTGCAAATGGATGAAAACATGAAAATGGCTAAGTGTAGATTGAGAAATAAAATTGCAAGAGTTTGGATAGCAAAATGATCTCTCTCTAAATGAGAGAAAAGAGGGGGGTATTATAAGAATTTTGAGAATTCCTAAAGGAGATGGATGGCCAAGATTGAGCCACCAAATATCAAGATGTAGGGCTAAGGTGAGTTGAGAACTCACAAGCCCTCACATCTTGACATGTGGCATGGGGAGAGGCTTAAGAAAGATGAGGTGGAGATGAGGTGGAAGAGAAGTACATGACATAGATGTACTTCAAAGGACAATAAGGATTTGGACAAGATCTCCTCATAAAGGAGGTCCTTGTCCCCATGTGGGTGACAGGACAAGTGAGGAATTAAAAATTCCTCAAATATCCTTATGGGGAGAAGGGAAAGAATTTTAAATTCCAAAGGGTGCATTGGGGGATTAAAAGGTGAATTAAAAATTCACATGGGGAAGTGGAGATGCCTTGTCAAAAAAGAAAAGCATTTAATAGGGTTGACTCAATTAAGTGATTAGGATTGTGCAAGTACTTGTTTAGACTGATTAATGAAGATTAGAAGAGAGTTATATTTCACATGTGACTTGATGTGACAAGTCAAAGATCACATGGGGAAGAGTAATGAAGGATTAGAGGAGGGTTAGGTGGCTAAGAGAGATTAGAGGCCAACTTGCAAAAGTTGGAGGATGTGACACATCCTAATCAAGGATTAGGCATGTGCACATCCTAATGATGGGATTAGAAGAAGGATTAAGATTATATGATAAAAGATAGAGGATGTGACATGAAGGGAATTAAATAAATGGAATATTTATTTAATTCAATTGATGGAAGGAGGATTAAAGAGATAAGGTATTATTGATTAAATACCTTAAGGATTTGGCATAATTAAAGATATTAATTAAATAATAGCAGTATTAATTAACGAAAATAAGACGAAAGGGGATGAATTTGGATAAATTAAGTGTCCAAATTTAGACATCTACATTTTTCCCCTCTTTGAGATGGTGTTACGAAGTAGCATCATTTCAAAGATCATTAAAACATAGAACCTAGAAGAAGATGATTAGATTGGAAAAGATGCCCCAGTCATTCAAAGAAGTGACTAGGAAGGAAGATGATGGGGGTAAAGATGAAAGTTAGGGATGAGGGATGCCCCCTCGAGAGGACATGCGGGTTCAAGAGAACACGAGTGGGCTCTCGAAATGGATGAGGTGATGCAAGGGGAGTTGAAGAAGATGATGCAATGTGATGGAAGATTGGGAGGGGAGTGTGATGAAAGATGAATGGATGGGGGGATTTTGATGGACAAAAGGATGAAGAAGAAATGAAAGGTGATGCAATGAAAAGATAAGATGCAATTTGCCATCGTCGGAGCACTGATTTTTGCTATAGCATAAGACACAAGATGCCAAGGTATGAAGAACCAAGGCGGATTAGTGTCTAATGCATAAAACAAACATAACATACAAGAAGGCTATCCTAACACCCCAAAGTCATGGTGACCTTGGTCGGGCCAGGTATTGGGATAACCACAAGCACACAAGGATGCCCCAACGTAACACAAGACCTTAGGGATCTTGGTGGGTACTACGTGGGACAACCGAGAAGACAAAGAAAAGATCAAGATACACCCCTATGTTGACGAGTCAAAGCACACCATGATATGATGGATCAAGGCGACGATGACAAGTGATGATTGAGAGCTCAAATGATAAACAAAAGCCAAAAGCATCAAAAGATCGCAATCAATTTCAAATGTCCTTTGCCATAGGATCAATCAAGGGGATGGATGGGATTGATGAGGTCTATTAGGAAGGATGTATCATGTTGAGACCAATGATAGATACTAA
The DNA here is from genome assembly GCA_007258455.2 of Sequoia sempervirens. Lineage (NCBI taxonomy): Eukaryota > Viridiplantae > Streptophyta > Pinopsida > Cupressales > Cupressaceae > Sequoia > Sequoia sempervirens. Next base: position 53,088 of record VDFB02131035.1, read on the forward strand.
ATTAAAAGATTGATATGATGCAAGATATTCAGAACCGATTGGGTCTGATGGTACAAGTGGATCTTGCTGGTTAAGAACCAGCTAGATAAGGGCATAGCTTGATGACACGACACAAGAGACATGACACAAGATAGGAGACTAACACATCCTAGCGACCTAGGGGCTCGGGGGCTGATCAAAGATTAGCCTTGCCTACGTGGAAGCGCAAAGCCCTCGTAGTTCGATAAAAGGTTAACGACGGACCATGATGGAGAGTTCGATGGATGACCAAGATAGGACAGAGAATAGGAGAAAAGTGGACAATATAGATTGTTGATGGATGGAACAGGATCAAATGGAAAAAGTAGAAAGATTGATGATAGGCGATAAGTGGACAATGCAGATCGATGATGGATGGAAGAGGATCAGATGGAAAAAGTAGAAAGATTGATGATAGGCGATAAGTGAACAATGCAGATCAATTATGGATGGAAGAGGATTAGATGGAAAAATTAGAAAGATTGATGATAGGCGATAAGTGAACAACGAAGATCGATGATGGAACCCCGGGGGCGGATCAAATGATTGACCTTGCCTATGTGAAAGCGCAGGGGCAACGTAGTTCGACAAAAGGTCAAAGACAAGTGATGGATGAAAGATGATGAGATAACCCTAGATAAGGGGCTAAAATGATTGGACCGACACGATGGGACAAGATAGACTAGTTGGATTGGATTGGAGGATAGTGACTATACAAAGCTCAGGGATGGGATAATTATCGAGAGATGAATTAGGAGGATGAAAGGATGGATAGATGACTGATTCGTGGAACAAGAAGGTGAAGGTGTGGAATAGATGGAAGATTATTCAGAATGAGTAAAGGATTGATCAAGAGTATTGAATGAGAGTTTGAAATGATAGAAGGAGGTAGGTTTGATGAATGTTGGAGATGACAAGAGGCTTGAAGAATTTTTTGAGATGATAGATGAAGGCTCGAAATAGATGAATGGTTACACGGAATGAGTGAATGGATTTATTAGAATGGATGAATAGGACAAAGTTGAAGAAGATGGAGGGAGGGATCTGAAGACTTTGTTTGATATCCAAAGATCTTGACTGCAGATGGATTAAAGCCCAAATTAGGGGTTTGCTTAAGCTCAAATTGGGATAAGATTAAAGCTCAGATGAGGATTGGATTGAAGACTAGAATGATTGAATGATATTATTGGATTGATTCTACACCGAGTTCCAGGGTTTAAAGGGCGTAAAGTGTTGACAATTAGATTTTTCCCGATTTGGCAATTTTCAAAAATTGTCAAATTTTGCCATTTTAGGAAACTTCATGGATATACTTTTGGGAGTCCAATTTTTTTCCAAGAAATACCCAATATTGAGACAGGATGAATTGCCGACTAACATCCCAAATTTGAGTTATGCATTTCGAGTTATGAGCAAAAACAATTTTTCAAAATGATGGAAAAAAACACTAAATTGGGATTTTGAGGGTCAAGATGAAAGTTTGAGGCCCCGAAAAATGTGCCAAAATGGGTTCCAATGGCTTTCAAAGAACCCAATTGGAAATCCACTTGTTATCTCATAACGCAACTACCCATCAAATTTCAGCTCAAACGAACACCCGAGTCAAAAGTTATGGCCTCCGGAAGTGTCGGTGTAAAAATCAAGAATCAATTTTGAAAATTTCAACACATGGGTTTTGGTGGCGGGGGAAATTAGAAAATGGTTCGGAGGCGGATTTTGAAATTTTTTTGTATTTTTGTGCCAGAAGGGGG
>VDFB02131035.1:54956-90321 GCA_007258455.2 Sequoia sempervirens
AAAAAAGATGGAGGATGTGACATGAAGGGAATTAAATAAATGGAATATTTATTTAATTCAATTGATGGAAGGAGGATTAAAGAGATAAGGTATTATTGATTAAATACCTTAGGAATTTGGCAGAATTAAAGATATTAATTAAATAATAGCAGTATTACTTAATTAATGAAAATAAGACGAAAGGGGATGAATTTGGATAAATTAAGTGTCCAAATTTAGACATCTACACATACCGAGGGTGAGAACGATGATGAGGATGATTGGATCAAGGCTTGTAACAAGGCTGGGGACAAGACCAAGAATGCAATTAGATGATTTGTGCTAGATTGAAATGATGAGGATTGGATTGAGATGGGAGATGGGGAAAAGGCAGAAAGATGACGGGGGACAATATGCTTAGAATAACCAATTGATATTATTCTAAGAAGCTTGAAGAGATGACTATAAGAGATTGAATGGATAGGGGAGGGAGAGTGATGAAGGATGAATGGATGGGGTTGGATTTTGATAGATGAGAGGATGGGGGATACATGCAAGATGATGGAATAGAAAATGAAATGCAATACTAATGCAATTTTCCATCTTCAGAGCACTGATTTTTGCTATAGCATAAGACACAATGTGCCAGGGTATGAAGAACCAAGGCCGATTCATGTTTAATGCATAAGACAAACACAATAAACAAGAAGGCTATCCCAATACCCCAAAGTCATGAAGACCTTGGTCGGGCCAAGTATTGGGATAACCACAAGCACAAGAGGATTCCCCAGCATAACACAAGACCTAGAGGATCTTGGCGGGTACTTCGAGGGACAACTAAGAAGACAACAAAAAGAAAAAGATCAAGATGTGCCCCTATGTTGACTAGTCAAAGCACACCATGATATAATGGATCAAGGTGACCATGACAAGTGATGATAGGGAGTTCAAATGATAAACAAAATCCAAAAGCATCAAAAGATCACAATCAATTTCAAATGTCCTTTTCCATAGGATCAAGGGGATGGATGGGATTGATGAGGTATGTTAGGAAGGATGCATCCTGTTGAGACCAAAGATGATGGATACTAAACTAAAATATCGATATGACATAGGAAACTCAGAACCGATTGGATCTGTTAATACTAGTGGATCTTTCTTGTGAAGAACTAGCTATGTAAGGACATACTTGATGACATGACATGGTACATGAGACAAAAGACACAAGATTGACACATCCAAGTGACCTAGGGGCTCGGGGGTTGATCAAGGATTAACCTTGCATACGTGAAAGCATAGAGCCCTCGTAGTTCAATAAAAGATTGACGATTGACCATGGATAAAAGTGGAAAGAGGATAATGGAGACCTTGATGGATGACCAAGATAGGACAAACAAAAGTGAGCCCTAGGGGCGGATCAAAAGATCGACCTTGCCTACGTGAAAGCACAAGGGAAACGTAGTTTGACAGGATGAGACAAGATAGACCTGGTGGATTGGATAGGATGATAGCGATCACACAAAGCTCAGGGATGGGATAACTATCCAAATCATCAAAATGAATTGGGATGATGATATGATGGAGAGATGAAGGATGAGAAGGGATAGGAGATTGAAAAGATGTGAAAAAGAAGCAGAAGTGATGGAAATAAGATAGATGACATTGAATTGCAAGGGGAGTAGCCTATAGCTAGATACAAATGACAAGGGATTATAAGATGGGATGAGGATAAGAAGATAAGGATGGGGAGATGAAGAGGATTGTTGGGATAGATGGATAGGAAGATAAGGATTTGGATGAGGAGATGGAAAGAATTGCTATAATGGATAGGAAGATGAGGATGGTGAGATGGAAAGGATTATTTGGATGAATGATGTCTCCAAGAAATATATCACAAAGGAAGATAGATGCCCCCACTCTAGATATGTCATGTGTGATGAGGCATGGAAGGTAGAAGGATAGGATAGTAAAGAAGTGAGATGGATATGGATAGGATGCATGGATAAGGAAGGAAGATTAATGGTAACATGATGGGTGGATAAGGAAGGTAGCTTGATGCGAATAAGGATTAGGATAGTGTGTGGATGAGGGGAATGTATGCCAAGAGGTGTCCAAAGCATGTTTATATGTTTTCCCCTATCGATATCAAGATAACAAGGAGGATGGAGGGGTTTGGAGATAAATGGGATATGATGGTAGGATGTGGAAGATAAGTGAGATGGATGGGATGAATGAAGAGGATGTATACCAGGAAGATGGGTGCATAGCTGGAAGCATAGTAGGAAGCATAGCAAATGGAGGGAATTCATATCAAGAAGCTACCCCCAAGTGTGGAAAAGGATAGATGGATATTTATGCATGGCGCCTATTTTCCAGGTTTTCATCATGGTACTTATCCAAGGCGCTTGTTTGCCAAGTTTTCACCATTGGATAAATTATTTCTCTTTACTATTTTTTGATTTTTCCTAGATTTTTGGATAGAAGGTGGATGGAGATTGACAAGGATAGAGGGATGTGGATAAGAAGATACATGATAAGGATATGGATGAAGGACTCAAGCATCAAGTTCCATACGAGGTATTAAGAGCCCATGTGTGAAGTGACTATTTGATGTTGGTACAACCTTATTAGGATAAATGGATTATGCAAGAGGATGAATTAGAGGGATTTGATGGGGAAGATATGTGGGATAGTGGATGGGATATTGGAAAGTGTGTGGATGGAATGATGGGGTGGATGTGTGATGGGGAGAAGTGTTCAGGACCAACATTGGCACATATGGTGGTGGATGTGAAAGGATAGGAGGATTAATAGATGGAGAATGTGGCAATAATGGAGGAGATGGGATAGTGAATTTCAGAACATCAGGACCCAAAATAGATTTAGGGGATGGTGGATGAGAATGATTAGCTTTTGGATTAATAACTTTGGATGTTGTTATATATTTTTCATTTGAAGGCATTACATATTTTTTCTTTCGGATCGACATGGTTTTGATCTTTGCTTTGGTGGGCCTTTGCGGCCTATGGATTTGATTTGGATTTCAGACTTGATTTTTCTTTTCTTCAACATGTCATTTCAAGGGGACATGAGGAGCTTTAGATTCATGTGGATATTTAGATTTATGCATTTTTATTTTAGCATCCAAAGTACTTTTAGTAGCAATGGGATGGGTGCGAGGAGATGGATGATGTGGAGCGATGGAGGTAGGATTATGGGGATTATGTGTAGATGGAGGATGTGTGGGTACGTGCCTTTGTTGATCCTGATTAGGGGACATGAGAGTGGGATGTTAATGATGCGTGATATGGATAGGTGATGGATGGATAAAAGGATGAATAGGATGAGATGGAGGAGGTGATTTTGGGATATAAGGGCCCAAAATAGACATAGGACATGGAGTGGATGGAGGATGGGAGATGGTGGATGGAGGGATGTAAGGACCCAAAATGGATGGAGAAAATGAAGGAGGAATATGGATGGTTATTTTGAGGTGGTACGATAGAGGAGGGGGGATGGCAACAAATGTTTTGGTGGAGCAATGGGAAGAGCCTATATTTATTTTGGAAGAGGCTTGTTGAGGACATATAGGGGTTGTACCAACATTTTTTAGCTTGTGAGTCTTGGGAAATAGGTCCAAGACCTCGCATACAGAGTTGTTCTTTGACCTGGATGGGCTTTAAAATACCTTGCTCATGAAGGCCTAAACCTTTTCCTTGATAGTTCACGCTCTTGAGCATTCAATCCATGATAGGATTTTTGTTATTTTGGAAGAATGATGTAAGTCCATTATTAGGTGAGGGGGATGGGTTACGTATATGCTTTGTTTTTCTTCTACAAGGAGACCACCATGGAAGAATGTGAGAGTACCAAGGGGATATACAAGTGGTGAGGGGATAGTAGGTTTAAGCGACGATGGAGGATCATGGGATGGAGATGATGGGGTAGCGACATCTTGAGCGGGACGAAGGAGAGGTAAGGGATCAAGAGAGGGATTAAGTGACATGATAGGATTTGGATTTGTGGCAATAGTCGATAAGGGATCATGCAATGGAGTGATTGGATCTTGAGTATCAGGGGGGTCATCAGATAGAATGGACGGGGGATTGTGATCTTGAGATGGAATAGATGGGACGATAGGATCTTGATGTGGAAAAGGGGATATGTTGGTATGCTTTGGATCAAGCTCTTGGCATGAGTCTTCTTGTGTGGGTGGTATGATGATGGAGTCTTGAAGGGACTCTTCAAGTGGGGGAGATGGAAGGATGGATGATTCATGAATTTCAAGGGAAGGGATATCCATGATACTAGTAATGGAAGGAATGGATGGGACTTGTGTGTCGTCACTAGGAGTGGGAAGAGTGGATTGGAATTATGTGTCATCGATGGGTTTAGTGGATCTTGGAGTAGGAGATGGGGGCTCATTGGATTCAGTGGATTGGATGGTTTTGATGGTTTGAGTGGTGCTAGGGATGGTAGCATCAATGATAGGTGTGGGCTGGAGAGGGGTCTCATCACTAGTGACCATGGATGATGGATTGGGACAACATGGTTCCATGACTACAATGTGTAGAGTGGGGGATGTCTTCTTTGTCATAAGTCCTTGGAGAACTTCAAGAAGGAGAAACTTGCATACCCTAAGCTTGGTTGGGGTGATGGGAATAGATGAAGGATTAGGGATTGATAAAGGACTAGGATTAGGGATTAGTGGACTAGGGTTAGATGGAGGAATGTGATTGGATACAGGACTAGGAGTAGATGGAGGATTAGGATTGGATGGGGGGTTAAGGTAGGGATGTTGGTATGGTGAATTAAGATTGGAGGAAATGGATGGTGGATTGATGTAAGAGGAGGTAGATGGGGAATTAAGATAGGGATATTGGGATAGTGGATTAGGAAAAGAAGATATGGATGGTGGATTGTAGTAAGAGTGTTGGGACAGTGGATTAAGATGGGAAGACTTGGATGTTGAATTAGGATAGATTGATGGGGACGTAGGATTCAGGTAAAAAGGTGTGAATGTAGGATTAGGATGGGTAGATTGGGAAGGAGGATTAGGATAGGGGGACATGGATGGGGGATTGTAATATGAGTATGGGGATGACATATTAGGATAAGAAGATGTGGGTGTCAGATAAGGTGTAGATGAAGGATATGATGGATATGCGGACGAGGCAGATAATGAATATCCCTTTTCAAAGGTAGAATAAGGAGCATGATTTGGCATGGATGAAGACATAACGAGATAGCTCAGAGGAGTAATCAGATTGTGGAAAGTGGGTGGAGAAAGCTTACTAGTGATGACAACGTCAAGGGAATCTATGTCGTATTCCTCTTGATCAACAAGACTTTCATTATCATCATCCACGTAATTAGGGTTTCCCTTGACTACTATTGATGGAGGATATGGATTCATGATGATGAAAGGATAGAGAGGATGGATCAAAGATTTTAGATGGAAACAAACTAAAGCTCAAGTTAGGATTTATGTCAAGCTCAAATCGGGATTGGATTAAAGATCATATTAGGATGATTGGATGATGTGATGGGATTGATTCTGACGATATGATTTGATTATCAAAGGATGATTATGACACCAAATCTACCTTGAGATGGAAGTAGATTGATTGGGTTGAAGGTGATTGGATAGGGATGTGATTGGATTAGCTTGGATAGGATCGATTGATAAGATCAAATAATGGATCAGATAGGATGATGAAAGGGATTGGAAAAACTCGTTTAGAGATTACCCTAGGTGACTTAGGATACTAATTGACCAGATTAAAGGATAAATAGATGATTACAACACCAAATTCACTTTGATATTGAAAGTGGATTGATTGGGCCGATGATGATGATAAATCAAGATAGATGACAATCCTAAGCAGATGTTGAGGATGACGATCAATTCAGACACTTAGGTCAATTCGGATAATAACCTAGAGATGCTCTCGAATGATGTACCTATGTGATTCAAATGATAGATGAATGACCTAGCTAATGGGTAGATGAATGATCGGATCAGGAAATAGATGATTGGATTAGGGAAATGGATGATAGGGATGGATGAACGAATACTCGAAATGAGTAAAAGATTGATTGGATCGGACAAATGACTACTAAAAATGAGTAAACTACTGCTAAGAATGGATGAACGACTCTCAAAACGAGGAGAAAAAATATTGGGATGAATGAACGATTACTCGGAACGAGTAGACGATGGATCAAAACAAATGAACAACTCTTGAAATAAGGAGACAAAGATGTGAAATGGATGAATGAATACTCGAAATGAGTAAACGAGCACTCAGAATGGGTGAAAAACTGATCAAAATGAGAGAAGGAGATTCAAAATGGATGAATGTTTACTCAGAATGAGTGAACAAGTGCTCAGAATGGATGAGTGATTACTCAGAATGAGAGGAGGTTCAGAATAGATGAAAGATCACTTAGAACAAACAAATGAATGATCAGAATGGTTGAATGAGAGTTTGAAATGATAGGAGGTTCAAAATGGATGAAAATTTACTTAGAATGATTAAACGAATGACTGAAAAGGGTGAACAAGAGTTTGAAATGAAGAGAATGAATGTTCAGAATGGATGAATGAAAGCTTGAAATGAGTAAACAATTGATCGAAATGGATGAACGAATGCTCAGATTGGGAGACTGACTCATAATGGGAAAACGATTAGTTAGAATGAAGGAATGACATTCAAAGTGACCAAATGGAGGACAAAAAAAGTTGTTTGAAAGGTAGGTATGGCTTTGGAGGTCGGGTATGGCTCTGGAGGGCGAGTATGGCTTTGGAGGTTAGGTATGGCTTTGGAGGGCGGGTATGGCTCTAGAGGTTGGGTATGGCTCTGGAGGTCAGGTATGGCTCTAAAAGGGTAGGTATGGCTGTAGAGGGCGAGTATGGCTTTGGAGGGCAGTTATGGCTCTGGAAGGGCAAGTATGGCTTTGGAAAAGGTCAGGTATGGCTCTAGAAAATTTTAGGTATGGCTCTAGAAAAGGTGAGGTATGGCTCTGGAGGGCGAGTATGGATCTGGAAAAGGTTAGGTATGGCTCTGAAAAAGGTCAGGTATGGCTTTGCAGGGCGGGTATGGCTCTGGAAGGGCAGGTATGGCTCTGGAAAAGGTCAGGTATGGCTTTGGAGGGCAAGTATGGCTCTGGAAGGGCAGGTATGGCTCTGGAAAAGCTCAGGTATGGCTCTGGAAAAGGTCACGTCCACCCCTACTAGGGAAGGTACACCCCTGGGAGTGAAAATGAACAAAAACAACTATTCAAAATTGGAAAATGGATAAAAAATAGTTGTTCAAAACTAGAAAACAGATAAAAAATAACTGTTTGAAATAGGTGAATGAGCGCATAAGACAAGGAAATGAACACTCGAATCGAGGGGATGAATGTTTGGGATGAGGAATGGATTCTCAGAATGAGTGTATGAACATTTGGAATGACAAAATGAGTGATCATAATGGCAAAATGGGTGCTCAAAATGATGAAATGGGTGTTTAGAATGATGAAACGGGTGATACAACTGACTGTTCAAGGGGTACTCCCCTAACAAAGGTCAAGTCCACCCCTAGAGGTCGAGTCCACCCCTGAAAGAGGTCAAGTCCACCCCTGGAGGTCAGGTACGCCTGTCTGACTAAAGGTTGGACATAATTGACTGAAACAGGCTAAAAAGGGGCTGGTTTAGAGGGCAGGTTTGCCCCTAAAAAAGGTCAGGTCCACCCCTAGATAGGTCTAAACTTGGTTTTCCAAAAAAAAAATGACTAAAGAAAAGGACCCAAAACACAACAAATAGTAATAAGAGGACAAGGCTAACTTGATTGAACATAAAATTACTGGTTTTGCACAAAGAAAAAAGTTCAAGTAGCATGATCCTAAGATTAGTAGAATGGGTATGGCCAAAAAAGTTCTCTATTCTAGGATAAACATGGTTTCTAGGGATTCCTTGATATACACTTGGTACGTGAGGCCCAAACTGTGAACACTAGTCCATCACAAGTGTGAGTCGGGAACCTTAGTGAGATACTAAATGCTCGGACCAACTCTTCACGTCATCCTGATGCTTCACCAATAACAACATGCCTTGATTGGGGTACAACTTTGGCTCTCCCCCTTTATATACCCCATCAGTATGTGTGGTTGGGATCGTCCCTTGGGGTGATGAAATCCCCAAGCAGGTCCCCTAAGAAAAAGAAAAAAAGTGACTCAATAAACTTGGTAAGCTATGATTTTTCGTTACCCAGGATCGCCAAATGGTGTAAGGGGAGTGGATGCATCAATAGCCTACCATAAACATGACACACAAAGTATATTGACACCCCCTAGTTATTCAATGTGCCTAAATTAATGAGAAACAACAAACAACTAATAAATGTTTTGAATAGATAGCCCTACAAGAAAATTGTTAGAAATTTTTGTTTTCCATTTTCCACAAAATTTTAGTCAAATCCTCGCACAGAGATAAATAGTAAATGTTAGGGGTTCAAAAATACCCAAAATAACTAAAAACAATGCTTAAACTTCAATTTTCACCTTCTGGAAAAAGCTATTTTAGTCGGGTCCGCCCTTGGTTTTGGTCAGGTCCTCCCTTGGAGGTCAGGTCCACCCCTAGAAAAGGCCAAGTCTACCTTTGGAGGTCAGGTCCGCCCCTCTATGAAAAAACTGCAAATCTTCTGTTTCTGGACACTATGGAGGGTAGGTGTGCCCTTGGCCAAGGTCAGGTTTGCCTCGGGAGGTTAGGTCTACCCCTTTGCTAGGTCAAGTCTGCTTCTCTGCTAGGTCAGATTTTTTGCTTTGCAACTTGCACCTGTAAAAAATAGAAAAAACAACAAACATGAAAGAACAAGACCTGTCTGTGGGTCCCACTAGGCGTGCCAAAAATGTGATTAGGTGAAAATATTGTTCCAAAAATGAGCAACAACAAAAGAAATGCAATAAACAAAGTAAACACCTAACACCTCAAGATAGGGAAAAATGTTAACTTAACAAACGTAGATGAAACGATTATACCTTGCTAAGTTGCTCTCCTTTGGTTGACCCTTTGATCTTTGATGTTTTGTATGCTCCTCTTGATGGAAACATATGTGAGATGGGATGCAAAGATGGTTGAAAGTAGATGAGTATGGGATGCAAGTGCTATGGTGAAGGAAAAGTGTGAAAATTGACTAAGTATGGCTCAAATGTCAAATTGGCAAGAGTTTGGTAGCAAAAATGATGAATCCCCAAATGAGAGAAAGGAGGGTATTTATAGAGGAATTTGAATTCTCTAGAGAATTCAATGGTTGAGATTTATCCAACAAAGCCAAGATGAAGGGCTATGGTGAGTTGAGGACTCACAAACCCTCACATCTTGACATGTGGAATGTGAAGTGGCTAAGGATGTGATGATGTGTAAGTAAGGTGGAAGGAGGGTACATGATGTGGAGGAAGGACAAGTACCTTGGGGGATGAGAAGATTTCCTCAAAAATGAACTTCTTGTTTCCAAGTGGGAATGAAAGTGACTTTTGAAGAATTTTAGAATTCCTCAAAAATCTCTATGGGAAAAGGGAAAGTAGTTGGGAAAATAAATGTGAATTAAAAATTCACATGCTTGGAAGAATCTCATGTGGACAAGACAAGGTTCTAAAAAGGGAAGCGCTTATCCACATGTGACTTGATGTGACAAGTCAAAGATCACATGGGGAAGAGAAAAATAAATTTAATATTCCTTGGAAGGATAAAAGAAATTAAAAATTCCTTGGGAGGTTGATTAGGCTAGTTAATGAAGGATTAGACGAGGGTTAGGTGGCTAAGAGAGATTATGGGCCAACTTGCAAAATTTGGAGGATGTGACACTTCCTAATCAAGGATTAGGCATGTGCACATTCCTAATGATGGAATTAGGAGGTTGATTAAGATTAGATGAAAATGATGGAGGATGTGACATGTGAGGAATTAAATAAATGCCATATTTATTTAATTCATTTGATGAAAGGGGGATTAAAGAGGTAAGGTATTTAATTATTAACTAAATACCTTAGGTATTTAGAACAATAAAGGGATATTAATTAAATAATAGTGATATTACTTAATTAATGCAAATAAGAGGATGTTTAGATGAAAAGGGATAAATTTGGATCAACATAAGTGTCCAAATTTAGGTGTCTACAGGAACAATGAAATATGGGCATGAAACAATGATACCTTGGATGAAGTCTTGGATTACAAATCAACAATATAGCATGAAGTGGATTTAAGGAATGTAGATCTTGAACTTGAATTTGGATGTGAAGCAATGCTTGAGTTGGATCTTCAATGCTACATCAACACATTAGCTCAACAACATGCATGATGCCTTATGCCTTTGACATGATGATATAAACTTTGATTGCTGCAATAAAAATTCAATAATCTGCCTTGAATGTCTTTGAAATACTCTTGAATTCTCTTGAATGCTCTTGTGAAAGTACTCTTGATTGCTTATGAAGATCTAGGATTTCTTAGATGAAACTATGTGAAATAACCTTATATTTATACTTAACTTAAGATTTAATCTCGAAATTCAAATAACACAAACCGACATTAGATTTAGCATTTGAAATCACTAAAATCCTACTAAGAATAAGTTCAAAAATGGTTTTCCTATGTTAAGGAGGACCCATTAACCATAGGGAAAATGTGTCCTTGCATACTTAACTAAGATCTATTATGGGGATTGTGAAATAACATGCCAAAAGGGGGTCCTAGGTCCTAGTGAGGAACCATTCGCTAGGTGTCCTAGGTCACTATCCTAGGACACAAATCTTTCCAAATTAAGTTTTGTGAAATATTATTAATGAGTGTCAGACTTTATCCCTTGGAAAATGCAATTAATTAGGCTTGGATTTGAATTTAAGGGGCCAATTAAGCTCAATTAATTAATTAAATCCCTAGATTAGTGTGAAAGTGTAAAGATACATTTTACAACACCCTAAATAAGGCATCATTAAGTCAATTTTATTTAAAAGGGCCCTAGACTTAATGTGAATGTGAAAAACACATTACAACACTAAATCAAGACAACATTAGGCTCATTTATTATTAATTATTCTTGAATTAAGTAAGGAAAAGGGATACTTTTTTTGTTACTACAGAAAGTACTAATCCAAGATCAATTATTTGAAGGACAATATTACCATCAAAATGAAAACCAAGAGAACCAAGAACATGTACACCAAATATCCAAGAGGAGACACAACAATTTGTAAGGGAGAAAAACAAAGAAAAACCCCGCAATATTGTGAAGATGGCATAAGGCCTAAGATGATTATAAAGAGAGAATGAGAGAGAGATCTCAAGCATATAATGCTTCATATAAAGAACTCGAGAAGAACCTTAAATAAATAGAGGCAAGAAAGGAGTTGCATAAGTAACTCCCGTGTCCATGCATGGCACTATTTATCCTATATGTGTGCAGGGTGTCAAGATACTCATAAGGAAGAGGCTACACCTAAGCTTTAATATTCCTCCAAAAATGAATTAGAAAAGTGAGTCATCCTCACACATGTGTAAGAATACTCAAATGAGACAAAATATTTACATGGATTCCTTAAAAATATTCCTACAAGTTAAAAAATAATTTTCACCTAGGTAAAGATTAACTTCTAACATATCAAACCAAGTAAATTAATTTTCTATTAGTAACATTGATTCAAAATGATGTTAACAACAATTATATATCATCAATCATAATGCTAAATTCACTTATCCACTTATTTATTTTTAAAATTTAATTATTAGTCCTGTTGTGTATGTTTTGCACACACGCCCTGCTATAGGTAGGGACCCCCTTTTTTTCGCTCCCGACAGGCTACTTTGCTCCTATCTTGTTTTGCGTGCCCCATTTCCAAGCCCAAATTGGTCATGTGCCTTCAAACGATCAAATTCCCCTACCCAAATTCACCTGCTTGGGGTATTCAAATCTGCGGAGAAATAAAGTCCCCCATCCCCTTTCTGCCTTTTGTCTTGCTTTGGCTGTTTAGGAAACATCTGTGGACCCCTGTCGGTCCAGTTTCCATATTTTTGGCTTTGGGGAGAACTTTTTGGTGGATTTGGGATGTGTTTGAGGTGTTTCAATGAACTGCCAAGGTTTCATCAAAGTTTGGTTAAGTTTTGATGGTTTCAGAACTTTCCCTCTGGAATTCCCTTCATCCTTGGCTGTTTGGAAACATCCGTGGACCCCCGTCGCTCCCGTTTCCTCATTTTTGACTTTGGGGCCACCCTTTTTTGGATCTGGGATGTGTTTGATGTGCTAAAATGAACTGCCAAGGTTTCGTTAACATTCCATTAAGTTTCGATGGTTTCGGAACTTTCCCTCCGGAATTACCTTCCTCAGCTATTTGGAAATATCCGCGGACCCCTGTCGCTCCCGTTTCCTCATTTTTGGCTTTGGGGACAACTTTTGGTGGATTTGGGATGTGTTTGGGGTGTTTGAATGAACTCGCTGTCATGAACATTCCGCGGTTGGCGGTTTCTAACTTTCCCTCCACTCCTTCCTCCTTGGCCGCTAAATTATCCATGGACCCCTCACACCCCCGCTTCTCATTTTAATTTTGGGGTCACCTTTTGGATCTGGGATGTGTTTGATGTGCTTGCAATGAACCGCCAAGGTTTCACAAGTTTGTTGGTGCTTCGTAGTTTTGAGCTTCTGGCCTCCTGCCAAGCGGAACTTCCGGCTGCCACCTCCTTCCTGGCCGAGTCTGCCCTCCTGCGGGTCGCTTTTGGGTTCCGCCTCCGATGCCGGTTTGGAACATCCGACTGCTGCCTCCTTCCTCGCTCGAGCCCGCCCCCTCCATGGTCGTTTCTGGGGTTCCGCCTCTCCGTCGCCATTTTGGAACATTTGATGGCTGCCTCCTTCCTAGCCTCCGGAGCCCGACCCCTCCGTGGCTGTTTCCAGGGTTCCACCTCTCCATCGCCGTTTTGGAACATCCGACGGCTACCTCCTTCTCGGCCTCCCGAGCTCGGCCCCTCTGTGGCCGTTTCTGGGGTTTCGCCTCTCTGTCGCCGTTTTGGAACATCCGACGGCTACCTCCTTCCCGACCTCTGGAGCCCATCCCCTCTAAGGCCATTTCTAGGGTTCCGCCTCTTCGTCACCGTTTTGATCATCGGGAGCCTACCTCCTTCTTGGCTGTTTTGAACATTCGGGAGCCCGCCTCCTTCCCGGCTGTTTTGAACATCTGGGAGCCTCCCTTCTTCCTGGCTGATTTGAACATCCGAGAACCTGCTTCCTTCTCGGCTGTTTTGAACATTTGGGAGCCCACCTCCTTCCCAGTTGTTTTGAACATCCGGGAGCCTGCCTCCTTCCCCGCTGTTTTGAACATCTGAGAGCCCGCTTTCTTCCCGGTTGTTTTGGTTTCCGTTCGCTAGCTGCCTTCTAGCTTTCTTCTACCGTCTTTCCACACTCTGGCGCTCACACCCTTGAAGCACGCATTAATGTTTATGGTCCAAATGAGCTCCAAATATGAATATCAAGATCTTTTGATGATGTATGGATAGATCTAACAGGGAATTTGTAGGTTTGACTGACATTTTCCTTAACTCATGTATAAATGCACTTACGACACTTCGTGTTTGCAGGAGTCAAGAAGCCTTCCGTAGGTCTATCGAAGAGGCCCATCGAGGGAGTTGTCCTACATTTTTCCAGATGATGATTTCTAAAGAGCCTTCTGCCCGAATCAGGGGCCACCAATCCATTGATGTCAATCGTCGACAGACTTGTTTGATCAAAGGAAGAACACTGTAAGCACATCAAGCAAAAGACAACTTTCAGACAGTTTTAGCTACAGTGAAAAGAAAATCAACTAAATGACAAAATTGCTACAGTAACTTGCACTAGATGACAAAATAGGGAAAAGACAAAGAATGTATTTTTAATTGTTGAATATTGTGGGGTAGGTGAAACCCTAATGTAATTGAATCTGGGCCACTCGATGTAATTGAATCTTAGCTATTCATTTGGGCTTTGAAAAACTATAAATAGGGGCTTGCCCTTCATTTGTAAGAGTTGGAGAATTGATGTAAAGACATTCTACAGCAATAGAAAGCAACATTGCATGATTTATGGGTGTTCTTTTTGAGTTTTCTCTTTATGTATGCATAGTTCACCTTCCATGTTAGTTTTAGTGTTAGTTTCTTAAATGGGAGTGATGATAGTGTTTGCTGTTTTAGTATTTGATGAACTTCTAGCTCATGCTTTTTGTGGTTCATTGATGATGAATCACTTTGCAAAGCTAGTATGAGCCTCTTTCCTTTATTGCTGTAACTTAGTTCGATTGTATGTACATGATGTGTGTATGTGATGTGAAAATCTGCAGTACTTAGAAGATTGCACTGGTTTTGTGTAACTGGAGGTTTCTCTTGGTCAAGCAAAACTCAGTTTAGGAAGCCTGTCTACTTTAGCAGCCACCATTGTTACTATTCATTCATAGCTTAGGATTAAAATAGCTTTTTTAACCCTTCTCGTTTTGTTGTTTCTTTTAATCCTTGGTTAGAGTAGGATCCAAAGCATCACCATGAAGCTAAATCAAATGAATTTGATGATTTTCAACTTGCTGTTTTTAGTGGACATCCACTGTTCATTCACTTCTAGCACTTTGAAACTGCATTTGCAAATCCAATTTCCCCACTTTGTAACTCATCCGTAAGTCTACCTTGTGATTCCAGCAAATCACATCAAACAACTGAGATATTCCAAGCACTGTCAAGACCTGGCATTAGAGACCTTGGGATAGTGTTCTGCAATTTGATTGTAGAAGATTGTCTTTCAAGAGAGGTAGTGCACCTACGCACTGCCTGTGTTGAAAAGTGCATAAAAACACCATTAACAAAATTGGTGCTAGAAGGAGGGCCTGACATGTTGAGGCTATGAAGTTGAAAGTTGGAAGTTGAGAAAGGAACATTCAGGAAGAAATCTGAGATAGGAGATCTCTTTACTTCAAAAATCAGAAAATTTTGAAGGCAAAAGAAGCTGAGTCAAAATGGAGCAGCATGCACAAATTGACATCACTCAACTGTATACAAATTTGAACAAGAGACTGAAGAAGCCATTGCGGAAATTTGTATTGGCAGATAGATGTCGGATCCATTGCACTTGCAGGCATAGTGAATTGGGGTGTCTAACATTCTTGAACAGAATTGAGGTCTTACAGGGAGAAATTCCCTTTTGGGAAATATATCAGCCTTTAGCCCTTGCAGACTCAGAGGAAGAATTGACAACCATGGTAGCCAAGGCATTCAAGGAGTTGATCCTGGAAAAATTGAGTAGCAAGGATGGACCAAGATTGGAGGAAATATTAATGTCTTATTGGTGCAGATTTCACAATGCACCCCACTCCGAATTCACTTGCTCGTCATACACAAAAATCATCGCTCAAGCTAGGGGTTGTTCGAATAAGTTGGAGCATCCAACTCTCAATGAGGAGAAGTTATCCAATGAGGCAGAAGAGTTGTCGACATCCAGAGGACAGCAAAATAAAGATGAACCAAGAAATTTGATACAAGTTGATGTTGGAGCAGCAAACATTGAAGTTGAAAACCAAGAGGAAGAGACAGGTTTTACAAGGATAACAAGGTGCCTTGGTGAAAATCTGATTGGAATTAATTTAGAAGGCCTTCCCTCACCAATCAAGGGCAGTCCTCCACTCCAGAAGGAGAGCAATTGGTAGGTGAAGATGAACCAATGAGATTTGCAGCAGCATATGCTAGGACAGCCAGCACAAATGCTGAAAATCAAGAAGAAGAGGAGGCTAAAAGCCTTGGGGCAGCAGAAGGAGATGGTAAAAGCATAATAAAAATTAGATTGGAATACCTCTCCATCTATAATGATAGTGATCAAGAATCTAAAAATGCAGATTTAGAGGAGTGGGAGCAACCACTCGCCATGGTTGTCTACCATCAAGCTTCTTTTTCGAATGATGATGAGGACCCAGTAGCAGAAAGATATGACCAACTCATCTCCAGATTAGTAAGGGATTGGTCAGAGCTAAAATACCAAGTGGATTTGGAGGTGCTACTATTGCCAAATTGGTGCAGACTTCATGATTCATCGCACTCGGAGTTCACATGTGAATTGTGCCAAGAGGCTATCAAACAAGTTAGAGGACAAGTGGAGCAACCAAGTACCCGACCTCCTCTACTTGCTGCCCATATCGAAAAAGAAGACCAAAAGTCTGAAACAAGTGATGGCTCAGTTGAAGGTGGACCTCAAGAGGATTTGGGGCAGTAATAGAAGGACAACAATACAGTCTTGGACTTCTGAGTGATGAAGTAGATCAAGCGGGAATGCTATCCACTAGTCACCATGAAGTTCTTCCTCTTGAAGAGCAGTTGTGTACAATGGACGGTGGATTTTTTGGCGAGTCTTCAGAGGGAAATTGTGCAGTAGACTTTGGTCCCCTTGATAAGGTGCCATCAATTGACGACTTCTTTCCATTGGGAGCTGCACTATGGAGGTATGCTCATGTCGAGGAAGAGCACATCCCAGAAGACAATAGCGATGAATACATACTCCTTGAGCCCCCAAACAGTGATGCACTAGAGTTTCCAGATTGGGAGAGGAGCTCCTTGTCCATTTATGGCGATAGTGAGCAAGAGGAAATGAGTGAACGTCATGATGAGAGGCATGAACAACAAAAAGAAGAAGACAAAGGCAAAGGTGTTGAGATAGCTGCTAATAGAGATGAAGCACTTGACCAACTACGAAATGCAACTTGGATCCCTTCCGCCATGATCGCTGCTAATCCTCCCTCATATTCACATGGCTACACTAGGATAGATTCGCATATGTCATCATCCCATGACACTAAACATTATGAAAATAAGGTTGGCACTTGGGAAAGCAGATGGGACAACATGCTGCCCCTTGAAGACAGCAATCAAGAAGAGGTTTGGGCAACAGAAACCCAGGCAGATGAGGTGTACTTCCTCGAGGAACAACCAGCGGAGGTTGTGAATCCCATTAGTGGATTGGAAGAGCTGTTTGTTGCCCCATCCTCCCAACCTTATGCCATCTTAATGTTTGAAGTGCTGCACCCTCCACCGTGCCCGCCTGAGGCTGCCAATGCAACGACCAAGGATGTGCTTGCTCTCGACTGTCTAATGCTACCACCTCTGTGTGATGACATCCAGGTTTTATCCTTCTTTGCCCCTATCATTTCTCATAATTGCACTTATTATTTTGATTATGGGAATAAGGGAAAACAAACATGTTTATGGATTAACCATGGGTTTGGTGAGCCTCCTCAATTGCTGATTTTTCATGATGACATGATTGAACTTGAGTGCTGCAACATTGAATTTCTTTCTTCAGAATATAAAGATAAGTTTGCATGGTTAAGAATGATAACGATTGCCTGTTTGCTCGTGCATGTATTAGGAAATCCAATGAATGTTAATGTTGGTTTGTCGTGCCTGAACATAGTTCATTGTAAATATCTTTGTACATAGCCCGTTTTGAGTAGTATAGGTTTCCTATAAATACTCCACTTTCCTGCTTTCCTTAGGTTAGTTGGTGTGTGTAGGTTGCTGGCTTTGTAGGTTGTTTTCTTTTAGTTTTCTTTTGCTTTGTTGCTGCTTTGCTTGGGGTCCCTTTGCTTTTAGCTGGACACATCTGTGCACACAACAACCATACTTATTGCCTTGGGTTGTTCTACATACTTCTTTGTCAAACTCTAATCAAGTCTTCAGAGTGGATAGTGAAGGTCTTCTGTTAGTGTCAAGTGATCTAGGTGTTTGATTCAAAGAGGATAAGTTGTTGGTTTAGTCCGACTCTGATGTATTCTAAAATCTTATAGCTCTTACACATCTTAAGAATTCGACGGTCACTATAGAGCCTTTTGTGAAGTCTAGTTAAGTGAAAAATCTAAAATTCTGCTCCAGCGCCACTGTGATTCTCAGCCCTGAGTGCGAGCTTCAATGCTTGTGGGTTGAAATAAAAGAGCTAAAAAGAGAAAATAAAGAAATAAAGAAAACATTGAAAATTAAAAGAAAGGAAAATTCAAATTTTTAGGGATATCCGAGCAACTCTACCGGGGCTATGGACGCCCGATCTGCAGTAGAGCAATGTTCAAGAGAATCACAACGATAACCTCATCGAGGCTATGGATGCCTGACTAGCAGCGAGGCAATGTCCCAGATGATTTTGGAGTTAGAATAAACTACGTAGCTTAACTGAATGGAGCTTGGGTTCCTGTAGCAACTGGAGGATGGGAATTTACACAATTGCACACACTTGGATTTTCAGCATACTGAAGGTTGGGTTGGCTAATGGTTTTGATCCTTTGGTTGGGCGTCTGGTTTGTTTGCCCTAGCGTGAAGGTTAGAACCAAAGATTCTGGGTTCGTGATTCCAGTTTGTCATCAAAATGCTCAAGAGAATTTCCCCAGCAAGTCGCCATTTGTTGTGCATGTTTTGCACACATGCCCCGCCGTAGGCAGGGACCCCCTTTTTTTCGCTCCCGACAGGCTACTTTGCTCCTGTCTTATTTTGCGTGCCCCATTTTCAAGCCCAAATTGGTCATGTGCCTTCAAACGATCAAATTCCCCTACCCAAATTCACCTGCTTGGGGTATTCAAATCTGTGGAGAAATAAAGTCCTCCATCCCCTTTCTGCCTTTTGTCTTGCTTTGGCTATTTCAGAAACATCTGTGGACCCCTGTCGGTCCAGTTTCCACATTTTTGGCTTTGGGGACAACTTTTTGGTGGATTTGGGATGTGTTTGGGGTGTTTCAATGAACTACCAAGGTTTCGTCAAAGTTTGGTTAAGTTTCGATGGTTTCAGAACTTTCCCTCCGGAATTCCCTTCATCCTTGGCTATTTGGAAACATTCGTGGACCCCCGTTGCTCCCGTTTCCTCATTTTTGACTTTGGGGCCACCCTTTTTTAGATCTGGAATGTGTTTGATGTGCTAAAATGAACTGCCAAGGTTTCGTTAATGTTTCATTAAGTTTCGATGGTTTCAGAACTTTCCCTCCAGAATTACCTTATTCCTTGGCTGTTTGGAAACATCTGTGGACCCCTGTCACTCTCGTTTCCTCATTTTTGGTTTTGGGGATAACTTTTTGGTGGATTTGGGATGTGTTTGGGGTGTTTCAATGAACTGCCAAGCTTTCGTTAACGTTCCGTTAAGTTTCGATGGTTTTGAAACTTTCCCTCTGGAATTCCCTTCCTCCTTGGCTGTTTGGAAACATCAGTGGACCCCTGTTGCTCCCGTTTCCTTATTTTTGACTTTGGGTTCACCCTTTTTTGGATCTGGGATGTGTTTAATATGCTAAAATGAACTGCTAAGGTTTTGTTAACGTTCCGTTAAGTTTCGATGGTTTCAGAACTTTCCCTCCAGAATTTCCTTCCTCCTTGGCTGTTTAGAAACATTCGTGGACCCCTGTCACTCCTGATTCCTCATTTTTGACTTTGGGGTCACCCTTTTTTGGATCTGGGATGTGTTTGATGTGCTTAAATGAACTGCCAAGGTTTCGTCAAAGTTTGGTTAAGTTTTGGTGGTTTCGGAGCTTCGTCCCCCTTTTGCTGTTTTGGAACTTCCGGTGGCCACCTCCTTTTACGCCCCCTCAGAGCCCATTGCTGTGGCCGTTTCTGGGGTTCCGTCTCTCCGATGCTATTTTGGAACATCTGACGGCTGCCTCCTTCCCGGCCTCCGGAGCCTGGCCCCTCCGTGGCTGTTTCTGAGGTTCAGCCTCTCCGTCACCGTTTTGGAACATCCATTTTGCCTCCTTCTCAGGCACTCCGGTTTGGCCCCCCTCCGTGCTTTGTTCAGAATTCCGCCACTCTCGCGTCATCATTTGGAACATTAAGCCCAGTACGCCTCCCTTCTCGACACTCGGCCCGGAGCCCTCCGTGGCGTTCACGGGGTTCCACCTCATGCTTCGTTTGGAACATCGAAGCCGAACGCCTCCCCTTCACGACCTCGGGCTTGCATTCCAGGTAGCCATTTCACGGGGAGTTCCGCCTCTCCGTCGCCGTTTTGGATCATCTAGGAGCTTGCCTCCTTCTTGGCTGTTTTGAACATCTGAGAGCTCGCCTCCTTCCTGGCTGTTTTGAACATCCGAGAGCCTCCCTTTTTCCTGGCTGTTTTGAACATCCGGGAGCCTGCTTCCTTCTCGGTTGTTTTGAACATCCGGGAGCCCGCCTCCTTCCTAGCTATTTTGAACATCCAGGAGCCTGCCTCCTTCCCCGCTGTTTTGAATATCCGGGAGCCTACCTTCTTCTCGACTGTTTTGGCTTTCATTCGCTGTCTGCCTTCTGGCTTTCTTCTGCCGTCTTTCCGCCCTCTGACGCTTGCACCCTTGAAGCACGCATTAATGTTTATGGTCCAAATGAGCTCCAAATATGAATATCAAAATCTTTTGATGATGCATGGATAGATCTAACAGGGAATTTGTAGGTTTGATTGACATTTTCCTTAACTCATGTATAAATGCACTTACGACACTTCGTGTTTGCAAGAGTCAAGAAGCCTTCCGCAGGTCTATCGAAGAGGCCCATTGAGGGAGTTGTCCTACCTTTTTCCAGATGATGATAATTTTTAAGGAGCTTTCTGCCTGAATCAGGGGGCCACCAATCCATTGATGTCAATCGTCAACATACTTGTTTGATCAAAGGAAGAACACTGCAAGCACATCAAGCAAAAGATAACTTTCAAGCAGTTTTAGCTTTAGTGAAAAGTAAATCAACTAAATGACAAAATTGCTATAGTAACTTGCACTAGATGACAAAACATGGAAAAGACAAGGAATGTATTTTTAATTGTTGAATATTGTGGGGTAGGTGAAACCCTAATATAATTGAATCTGGGCCACTCGATGTAATTGAATCTTAGCCATTCATTTGGGCTTTGGAAAACTATAAATAGGGGCTTGCCTCTCATTTGTAAGAGTTGGAGAATTGATGTAAAGACATTCTGCAGCAATAGAAAGCAACATTGCATGATTTATGGGTGTTCCTTTTGAGTTTTCTCTTTATGTATGCATGGTTCACCTTCCATGTTAGTTTTAGTGTTAGTTTCTTGAATGGGAGTGATGATGGTGTTTGCTGTTTTAGTATTTGATGAACTTCTAGCTCATGCTTTTTGTGGTTCATTGATGATGAATCACTTTGCAAAGCTAGTCTGAGCCTCTTTCCTTTATTGCTGCAACTTAGTTCGATTGCATGTACATGATGTGTGTATGTGATGTGAAAATCTGCAGTCCTTAGAAGATTGCACTGGTTTTGTGTAGCTATAGGTTTCTCTTGGTAAAGCAAAACTCAGTTCAGGAAGCCTGTCTACTTTAGCAGCCATCATTGTTACTATTCATTCATAGCTTAGGATTAGAATAGCTTTCTTAACCCTTCTCGTTTTGCTGTTTCTTTTAATCCTTGGTTAGAGTAGGATCCAAAGCATCACCATGAAGCTAATCAAATGAATTTGATGATTTTCAACTTGCTATTTTTAGTGGACAGCCACTGTTCATTCACTTCCAGTACTTTGAAACCGCATTTGCAAATCCAACTTCCCCACTTTGTAACTCATCCGTAAGTCTGTCTTGTGATTTCAGCAAATCACATCAAACAACTGAGATATTCCAAGCACTGTCAAGACCTGGCATTAGAGACCTTGGGATAGTGTTCTGCAATTTGATTGTGGAAGATTGTCTTTCAAGAGAGGTAGTGCACCTACGCACTGCCTATGTTGAAAAGTGCATAAAAACACCATCAACAAGTCCCAATTCCATTATCTAACTTAATTGTTTACTAATTATTATTTTTTTGATCAGTGATAATAGTTTATTTTATTAAATATAAAACAAAAGTTACATATACTTCAGATTTAACTTCATCCAACAACTACCAAAAAAGCTGATTAATTGACATAATTTCCAACATCTAAATTTATCCCTAACCATACCTGCTTGACAACTACTCTTCCAACCATCAAGGTATTTTACAATTACAATGCAAATCCAGGCTTAACCCCTAAAAAGAAAAATCACAGACAAGATTTAGTGCAGTAAACTAAATATTTTTTAAACTTAAAGTACCCAAACGCCTTTGACGAATTACCCATCTCCAATGACACTATCTCCATTAACGACTTCATCTTATTTCTTGAACGCAAACCCTTCTTTTCCCACATCTTGGCTCTGGAAATGTCCTTGAGATTCTGTATGACCTCCTCGACCTCCATTATGTCGACATAGAGTTTGAGTGCTTGCCACAAGCACTTTGCTCCTTCTCACCACAGATCTTTGGTGCATCATTCTGACCACCTGATAAAGTGATGGTTTAAATCCATGAGCTTCGGGCCTCCACCATTAATACCTTTAACCTTAATAAGGCCCACTCCTGGTATTTCCCATTCCAGAATGCCTTCCATATCCTCTAAAAATTCTTTGTAAACTAGAGCTTTCATGAATTTCCTCACTATGTCCATCGACTCTCCTAAGTCCAGACCCCAAGCCATGACCAACGAATAAACATCCATATTGGTCCTATATCTGTGCTTTAATTTTTTAAAGCCATTACCCAGAATAATTTGTACTGCTTGTGCCACCTGCACATCCTTGATGAGAAATAGACCCTGTAGCCACTTCACATATGCTTTGCCAATGAATGGGTTCAACTTCCTCTGCAATGTGAAGGTAAAACTAGCCTCCATTGTTTCTCTAGTTCACAGGCTTTGAGACAACCACCCACCGCAAAACGACTACAAACCTTACACTCACATACCAATAAGCATCGAAGGTGATGAGATGTGTGTCTTTAATACATCTCAAATTGCTAGCCGTCTTCATTAATGCCAAACGCACGTCCAACACTGACAAGAAACCTTCATCAATACTTCTCAATTTTTGGGAACTCCCGTACCTCCTTTGCTTGCTAAAAAATCATCTCTTCTTGCATTAAATACGTCAAAGGAAATTCCTCCAAATTAATGCCACTAAATTATTCAAAACTTAAAACATCCACCTCTGCCAATGATAATACCCATTTTGAGAGGATGTCTACCTCCACATTCCTAGTTCTCCTTATATGACTGACCTTAAAGTCCTAAAAAAGGGCTAATTCTTCAGTAATTTTCCTAATCACTCCCTGCAGATGCCAAGTGTCAATTCCTCCTTTTGTAATTGCTTGAATTATTATTAAGGAATCACCATCCAAATGTATCTTTGATCCCCCTATCTTTCTGGCTATCTTAATTTCCATTTTAAGGCTGTTGTTGCTTCCACTACATTATTGGTTCCCTCCTTCAATCTCATTGCACCTATGGCCAACAAATTCCCATTCCAATCACGAACAATACTACCAGCTTCAAATGGACCCAGGTTTCCTTTTGATGCTCCATCAAAGTTTACCTTCCACCAACCTTCATCTGGTTTCTCCCATTTATCCACTTCTGCAGAATTTTTAGTCGGATTAACCCAACCAAGCCCCTTAATGGGCCTTATTGTTTACTAATTATTATATTTATTTAATTGGCCTAAATATTTATGTATGTATAATTAAAATCTTTGTAGAAATATACAACTCCACATTTAACAACCTTAAAAAAGTATATTACCTAGAAAATGTAGTATAATAATTATTCAAATGTCACTTTATAGCTTACAACTAATGTAAATTACTAATACTCAATTAAGAAAAATATTTTTAATTTTTTAATTATGCCAAAGGCATTCCCTATATGAATCCAACCAGTTGACTTCTGTTATTAGGTAGTGGTTCAAAATATTTTAGAATGATGCAAGACCGTTGAGAAAGATCTGGCCATAGAAAAAAATAGTTATTATCAATAAAAAATGTTTTTATTAGAAATCAAATCTAAATTATATTATTTTCTAATGAATCAAAGAGAGGTTGAATTGTATTATCAATGGATCAGAATGTGTTAGAACTAGCATACATATATTAAATATTAATATATATATATATATATATATATATATATATATAAAATACGCCGAGAGTTATCCTTCTCGAGGCCCCTATTGACAATTTAGTGGGCAAAAAAAATAACTATAGGAACTTAATATGTTATGAAAGTGATGGATTGAAAGATCCTCAAGTATCTGTGATTTATATTTGATTTCTCTTTGTGATTAAATCTCTTTTGATTGATACTAGTGCAATTTTTCATTTATGGGTAAAAAGTATACCAAACAAAGGAAATAGAAACAAACATAAAAATTAGTAACCTATCAATATATTTAAAAAGGCAACACCCAATCATAATATGTAATTGTGGCTAAGTCAAAATTTTTATAATTTGACAAGCGCTAAAAAATCACCAACTTAATCCTTTGAACATGTTGATTATTCCAAATCATTCCAAAATTTGAACAAGAAATTTTAGGAAAATTTGTGTTTTCATGACCATTTAGATCATGTAACAACTAAAATATTTATGTTGTTAACATGTCCCTCTTGTTTGATTCTTTTGACGACATCTGAGAATGCTCCAAAAAGAAAAGAAACCAATCATCACAAGTTATTTAGGAAACCTATTTTTTTATAATGAAGTTTGCATTTAGAAAATCAATATCAGTCTTAAAAGTGTTGTTTTTGGTCCAACAACATGCTTACAGTGTCTAAATCCATTTAACCTTTTCCCTGAATAATTTACACCACCAAAAGTGATAAAATCATGAAATTTAGGATAATATCAACATCCCATGCATTTTAAGTAGAAATGAATTTTACCTATTACAAAAACTAATAAAACTCATAATTTCTACTCAGAGAGATTGGTTGCTGAAGTTTCTATGTAAATCCAAATCCAAGAATTCGTTTAGGAAGAAAAAATAATAGAAAAATGGGATAAGGTATGAGTCTCTAATGCATTAGCAACCATACATTCATGGATAAACTTAATTAGATTTGCATACTAATCACATAATCAATCCTACCCTATCACTTCAGAACATCACACATCTTTTATTTTATACTTTGATAAAGCATAATTGGTGAAATATTTTACAAATTTACCTGCTATGTACATGAAATAGCACGTGAGCATGTGATACTTGATAAGGTTACTGAAAATTTGTGAAAGAAATTTATTTGAAGATACACTATTGATAAGTTGTTTGCTGAGAAAACGTCCATACACATAAACCATTGTTGTGAAAAAGAAGTGCCTAAAAGTAAATGGCTAAGCATTTTTGTTACAACTCACCAAAAAATCCTTGTTAATATTTATCCCATTTTTTAAAAAATGAAAATGCATATGGAAAGTTCACTAATCATGGCTTTTTTATTACACTTGTGAAATGCATTTAAAATTCAAATACATGGAAAATATATTGCCTAATTCTATACAATTCAACGAAGAACTTCAAAACTGCAATTTGACCTTTCACCAAAGAAGGTTAACTGAAGAGATAGCAACCATGTACCAGTTTAGCAGTCTAAAGCCTAGAAGATTTCTCTCCTCATGGGTAGTCCTAAGAAAATTAAAAATCTCCTTTTCCATAAAGATTTGAATAACAACAATCATTGCCCAAATGTATAAATGGCCCATATAGAGAATAAGAATACATCCCCCAATCATCCAGATTGAAGACCAGATACGAGTTCACATAGATTTGTACATGTTTCGATCATCCACCAGTAAATGGACTCCATTTTCTCTGGGTGAATCTGCTATCTGTCAAAGAGTTTCTTAAAATTGTGAGAAAGACAAGCTCTCTAATATGCAAATGAAATAAATAACATTAATGAATAAACAAATTAAGGATAAACACATTTTTACACATAACTGAAATTATAAATTTGGTCTACTTTAAATATGCTTTAAATCTGCTTGGAAAAACATCCACATACAATGAATGTAGTTATGCTAGCTGCATGTCATTTGAATGTCTACTTCTAGCTGAAGTGTTTTTCCTTACACATTGCTTTTTGGTGGATGCCATTGTAATACTCCTTTGGTGTAATGATGCAAGACGATTGTGAAAGATCTCCAACCATAGAAAAATAACTATTATCAATATTTTTTTTTTTTTAGAAATCACAATCAAAATTTTAATTATATGTTTATCCTTTGCTTCATTAGGAAAACATAAATTTAAAAATGGGAGACTAGGTAGAGATTTGATTTCTAAAAAAAAAATAGCTTTTTAAAGTAGTGATATGCTAAAAATAACTATTATCAATACTAAATTAAAACAATTGATATGCTTAATCAAAGTAAAAATAATGGTATGTAGATAGATATAATTTATTTTATATATAAGAAATTTTACTTTTGTATGTTAGATTATAATATTATGAGGGAGGGTATATCTAAATTAGAAGTTATCATTTGGTTAAACTATCACAAGTAAATGATCCAACCCATCAAAATTATTCAAGGATGGAATAAAGATCAATCATACCAAAAAAATAAACTTTGATAAACATGATATAATACAAAATCATCATTCTCACTATTTAAATACAACTAATTTTCTAAAAGATATACATAAATTATTTAGGGGTCTAAAAGACAGGCTGGACCCACTTGAAAAGATAACTTCAACTCCCTACCATATAAAAGTGGAGTTGAGATACTTTTTCAAAGGGTCTCTTTATGACAAAAGATAGAAACACATGATTAGATACAAATTAGTTTTATTGGCATTTCAAAGTACATTGAATGCCACTTCATCATGCGATAAATCCTTATGCTCAACAATCTATTTATGTTACTTAATGCACAATGGGCTTCTAGGACAAATTTTCTTTTAAAATAAATGTTTCTCTCCATCTCCATCTCCATATCTATCTTCCTCTCTATCTCTATCTCATTATTTCTCTCTCACTCTTCCCTCTTCTATATCTCTATATTTCTATCCCTACCTCTTCCTCTTTCTCCCTCTCTCCCTATTACAAATATAACACATGAGCCTATTTATAATGGAGCTTGATTATATTCTTGATTCAATTTTTTTATGTTGGTCATGTTTGGATCCATGTAAGTGTATGCATGGTTTATTTGAATCTATCACTTCTCCATTTATAAATATTTTGGAACATATTATAGTGCACCCTAGAAGCCACATTCACTAGGAAATGTGTATACAAAATATGTGAATGCATCTCCATCTTCATATCCATCTCTATCTCTTTATTCCTCTCTATGTCTCTCCCCCAAATCTTACTCCTTATCTCTCCTTGCATCTCTCTTTCTCCCCCTCTATCTTTCCCACTATATCCATCTCTTTATCTCCCACTCTTTCTATCCCTATCTTTCCCTCTCTCTCCCTCTCACTATCACTCTCTCTTTATATCTCTCTCTACTTTTCCTTTATCCTCTCTCTATTTCTCTCCCTCTCTTTCCATCCATCTCTTATTTATATATCTCTCTCCTTCTCTATCTCTCCATTCCATATTCCTCCATCCCATCTTTCTCTCTTCCTTCCCTCCCCATCTCTATCCATCTCTCCAATCTCTCTCTCCTTCCTTTCTTCCCATCTCCTTTCTCTTCCCTTCTCTCTCTCTCTCTCTCTCTTTATCTTCCCTATATATCTATATATCTTCCTCTTTCCTCCTCTCCTCCTAATTTCCCTATTTCTCTCCCTCTCTCCCTCTCATTTTTGTCTGCTCTTCACCTCTCTTTGTTTTACATCTGTCTCTCCAGTTTCAGTCTCCTCTCCCCATCTCTTTGTACATTATTTATCTCTATCTCCCTCTCTCCCTCTTTCTCTCTCTCTCTCTCTCCATATCTCTCCCTCTCCCTCTTCCTAGATCGCTATATCTATATCTCTTTGCCTCTCTATCTACATCTCTCCATATTTCTTCTTCCATATCTTCCTCTGTCTCTATCTCGTTATTTCTCCCTCTCTCTATATCACTTTATATATCTATCTTTATCTTTATATCGCTTCCTCTCTCATTCTCTCTCTCTCTCTATATTTATCTCTCCCATCTTTGTATATCCTGTGCTCCTCTCTCTTTGTATTTCCCTCTCCTCTATATCCCTCTCCTTCTCCTTCTCCTTCTCCATCTCCATTTTTGTCTCTATCTCTATCTCCCTCCACTTCATATCCCTCTCCCTATCCTTCTCCATCTCAATCTTTGTCTCTATCTTTATCTTCCTCTCTATGAGCTATCTCCCTGCCCTATCTCTCTCGCTCTTCTCCCCGCCCTCTATATATATATATATATATATATATATCCTATTTACCCGACATGTGAGCCTATTGGTAATGGATTTTGATTATCTTCATGATTCAATTGTTTTTAGTTGTGTTTGGATCCCTGTAAGTGGATGCATAGTTTAAATTTGAAGTTATCACTTCTCTATTGAGACATTCGTTGCAAAAATAATGTCATTTGTTAAATCCTACCAATTGACCTCATTTACTGCACAAATGTATGCAAAAAATAGACCAAAATTCCCCTTAACTGACCTTCCACAACTCTTCAACGTACTCATTGCACAACAAGGTGCGATTGCTAGTGTTAAATAAAAAAATATTGATAATAGTTATTTTATAACTATTATCAATACTAAATTAAAACAATTGATATGCTTAATCAAAGTAAAAATAATGGTATGTAGATAGATATAATTTATTTTATATATAAGAAATTTTACTTTTGTATGTTAGATTATAATATTATGAGGGAGGGTATATCTAAATTAGAAGTTATCATTTGGTTAAACTATCACAAGTAAATGATCCAACCCATCAAAATTATTCAAGGATGGAATAAAGATCAATCATACCAAAAAAATAAACTTTGATAAACATGATATAATACAAAATCATCATTCTCATTGCACAACAAGGTGCGATTGCTAGTGTTAAAAAAAAAAATATTGATAATAGTTATTTTATAACTATTATCAATACTAAATTAAAACAATTGATATGCTTAATCAAAGTAAAAATAATGGTATGTAGATAGATATAATTTATTTTATATATAAGAAATTTTACTTTTGTATGTTAGATTATAATATTATGAGGGAGGGTATATCTAAATTAGAAGTTATCATTTGGTTAAACTATCACAAGTAAATGATCCAACCAATTGACCTCATTTACTGCACAAATGTATGCAAAAAATAGACCAAAATTCCCCTTAACTGACCTTCCACAACTCTTCAACGTACTCATTGCACAACAAGGTGCGATTGCTAGTGTTAAATATCATTTAAAAAATAGATATATCAATATTTATGCAATCTAATTGTTTTCATTTAAAAAGATCAACACTCATTTAGTGGAAAAAAATGATTTAATAATTGAAGCATAGAATATTGCTATTATATTGTGATCAACATTAGATGTAACTTCATCCTAAAGTACATTATAATCTACTAAGTATTTTTTGCATTACTATTTATGCTCCATTTTAAAAATTGTAAAGTGCATTTAATAATTTTAAATTTTGTTAGATGATATGATTTGATATACTTATATATATATATATATATATATATATATATATATATATATATATATATCACTTTAGTTTTTTATTAAACTATTATATTTGCATAAGGAAATATAATATATTATTTTAATTTATATTATATAATATTTTACAAGAAAACATAACTTTAAAAAATATAATATATTAATTTATAATATTAAAAAAAATAGAATATAAGATTATTATTAAATCATAAATGAAAATTTATTTTTAGAATGATTTTAATTTTTAGAATATAAGATTATCTTGAATATTTTTCTAATTTATATTATATTAATTTTAGAAACTTGCTTTAATTATAATATTTTTTTACAACTCTGTTCAACACTTTTTAATTTTTCATCGTTTTACTAAATTAAAAAATAAAATATCATTTTAAAACATTGCAAATTTATAATTAAAATAAATAAATATATAATACAATTAACTTTTATTTATTTTTAGATTCTAAATTTTAATTTTAATTAAGTATATCCATCTTACAATATGTATACTTCAATAAAAAATATAAAAGTAATATAATTACATTTCTTCTAAAATAAATTATTTCATTTTAAATTCTTAAAAATAAACATTTCTCACAAAACACCAATTGAAAGGGAGTGAAATTATCAAATGACAAATAAGGGTGACCATAAAATCCAAGGCTGGTCTCAATCTTTCATCAAGAGAACAAATGATAGCTAAACCTTGTGTTATTTGATAATCTCCTTCTTTTGGGGATCAAAGCCTGATAGCATAAAATTCTATGTCAAAAGCCAGAAATTTTTGCGTGAGCGGCAATTGATGACGTACCCTCCAAGGTTGCTGCTCTGCTTCCTTACACCCAATGTCAAGCACTCCGTATTTGCAATGCAGTAATCTACCAATCCATGATCTTTCTTCGCATTGAATATCCTGCCAATGGATGAACATGTTATTCACCATTTACATACGATACCCAATGCAGATAAACAACTTCTTGATACCTCTGAAACAAAGAAGGCCTTTCCTGCCCTAAAACAAGCACCGAGGCTTTCAATTTCTTGACCTGATTTACAATTGTAGGCCCTTTATGATCTCCTCCTACCACAGCAACTTCAGTTTGTATCTGGGACATCATCCATTCATAAGTTTACCCTAAAATAATGTGCATGCCCATTAATTAAAGATCAAAATATAATATACATATTCACAAAAAAAAGATAGGAGGACACAAGGTCACTCTCAGAGTCACACAGTGTGGAAAGCAAGAACAACTCAGAAAACAAAGCCACTAAACAGCGAGAGCTGTGCCAGCGGAGGACAGAGAAGAGACCCAATAATCGGATAGATAGTCTATTTGAAATCAAATTAGTTTGTCTAATAAAACCATCAATTAATGTGATTTAAGATGAATCACGTAAACAAATCAAAACTTAAAACGTACTGTTTAAACCAAATCAAATGTAAAATTACCAATAGTACCTACAAGTCAGGGCCTACTGTGCAGGATATGTTAGACAAATGGTGCAAAATACCTGTGGTCTGCGTGCCTTGGATAGTTCCTTAAAGGAGTTCGCCAAATCAAATCCCTTGGCCTCCATGTTTCTTCCTTGCACATCTCCAGATAACACGCTTTTCTGGGTGTCAACAATGTGGAGAAGGATAAGTGTGTCGAAATCGTTGAGGACATGGGAGAGAGCCCACAACAATGCCAGCTTTGCTTCAGGAGATTCATCCACTACAACCACCAATCTTTTTCTCAGATTCATTGCATTTTCCTCCTCAGAATCTATCAGTTTGTTCTCCATTATAGGGTTGATGTAG
The DNA here is from genome assembly GCA_007258455.2 of Sequoia sempervirens. Taxonomy (NCBI): domain Eukaryota; kingdom Viridiplantae; phylum Streptophyta; class Pinopsida; order Cupressales; family Cupressaceae; genus Sequoia; species Sequoia sempervirens. Next base: position 86,166 of record VDFB02131035.1, read on the forward strand.
CAGATTATATTTTCCGCAATCTCTGATTTTAGAATAGTGAGGTTCACGACTTGCAGGCATAGGTTTTATTACTCACTAGAGTTGGAGCTTGGGTGTTGGGGATATGTAAAAGTGGGAGGAGGAGTTCTGAGATAGGGGATATGGGCTATGTAATAGTGGGCGATGAATATCACCCATATTAATGGTGAAATTGAAAAGAATTGTTTCAGCTTGATTTTTGGGCATGAAATGGCAACTTGGTCAGAATTATGTAAAAAGCAAAAGTCTCGCCTGGATTTTTGCAGTTGAAATGGAAATATGTCGTAGTTGTTTGAAGAAGAATGCTCGGACGGCATTTGAGGCTTTGAAAGTTTGTAAATTTGCTCCTAATTTCTATTGGGTATCTTCCTATACAATTAAGAGTACTGGTAGATTTCAAGGGAATCACACTCAACAAAGTAGCTAAACATTTGCTTCTCTGCTTACTTGATACGAAGGTTTGCCATACATATCTCGTAAGAAAGAGCAGTTCTTATTCTCAATGGAGCTTATGTCCAAATATTTCATTTTATTTCTATCAATATATAAATATATAATTTTTTTTGTTTTAACTTCTTCCAAATAACAATTGATTGTAAAGTAATTCTTTTTAATTTAAAAAGATTCATGGCATATCAATTTTATTAAAAAAAATTAGATAGATAAAAAAATAGGTAAACATCAAGAGAGAAACCTCCAAATCCCATAAATAGGACATAGACATTTGTTCCTCTCAAGATTGTATATACTACAAGTATCAAAAGTAATGTTGCTTCTTATGTTGAAAAAATGAACCAATAGGAAAACCATTTAAAAATAGTAATGATAAAGCTGACCTCAATTGAATGAACATGAAGAACACCATAAGAACCAACACACCAACAAGAATCACACATTTAAAGAGGCATCATAGTCAACATTATAAAGATCACTAAATTGTCTACTCATATCCTACTTAGGAGAATCCTAATCATTTCTAGTCAACCTTAATGTTATTCCAATTAGAAGTTGATTTAATTAAAAAATCAACAACCTAATTTCCTATCCTTCTAGTATGGTTCCACTTAACAACATTGAAAATTTGAATGGGATGTTGATGTCCTTCTTACATTCATTCAATTTTCATTACTTGAAGTGAGAGGAGGATTTTTTTGAAATGATCAACTAATATTTTAGAGTCAAATTCTAAAATAGTATTGATAAAATATATTTTCTTAGCATGTGATGCAGTCAAAGACCAAGATCCCGATTCGAAGTGTTGATCTTTGTAGCCTCCACACCAATTCATTTTCAATCCACTGAAAATTAATTCTCAAAGGGAAATAAAGAAGACCCAAAAAGTTTTAACTTGTAAATCATCAAGCATACATATAAGTGCACATAAAATTGTTGAAATACCACTTTTCAGAATCAAATTTGAACATGTAAACATTTTCCATTTGCTCTAAAAATTTATCTATAAAGAGCTCCCACCTTCATCTACAAGAGTATAAGTGGGTCTAAATTTATCTACCTATGCAACCATGTTAAATATCAAGCTGAAATCCTAGAAAAAACATTTTTGAATGCTGGAACTATGTTGTAGACAACCTTGTGACATACCACTTTTTGAAAAATAAATTGAACCTACAAATAAAATTATTTTCTTCTAAAAACTTGCACAATTAAAGATCCCATATTAATCTATAGGAATATATTCCCACTATATTTTTTCTACCATTAATACCATACTAATTTTTGAGCCAAAATCTCAAAAAATCCATTTCTAAACACTGGTTCAAGCCCTTCCTGCAACTCATTTTGAAAATTTCCTTCTTCTATAGCTAAGCATTTTAATTCCTCAGTTTTGGAGCTGAAAATTAAGAAATGAAATCACTCCAATATGCTTTCAAAATCCCTTGCAAACCACTACCTCTATTCTAGAAAAAGATGCATGCATGAATGTAACTCCTGCATGCAACATGTCTATGCCCAATTAAATTTTCAGTTGCACACGGGCATTATAATTATCTTCCATGCCATTATTGAATATCATAAATTCAATTTTCTCAACTTTAGGCATTGGATTTCAATTTTACATATTTTTTGGCTTTTCCAACACATTAAATCTGCACCATATAATTCACCAAATTACAATTTTTGAGCCAATAAATAAAATAATAGTTACATTAATTTGGCCTCATTTTTTAACCCTTTGATAAAATTAAAACATTAAAATATCCATCCAACTTAATAAATATTTCTTTTTCCATTCTCCAAGAGTGCCCAAACCAAGCGCCTAAAAACTCCCTACAACAAGCCAAAAATCAAACAAAATAGGCGTGAAATTATTATTATTATTATTTTTTTCATGCAAGATTGCTATACACCTGAGGATGCTCCTACATTCCTCACCATCTTTCTTCTTTATCAACCTGTTTCTTCTTCTTCACCCTACTCTGAATCTTCGTATCTCTTCCTTCCTTCATCCGTCCTCTCTTTCTTCCACTTACGAAATTAACTTTACTATACCAAGGTTATTCTTTCCACCCTACATCATTCTCAACACTTGCATACGAATTGGCATTAACAAATTCATAGAAATCAATGAATTCTATCTTCTCATACCTCTCATCTATTTCTCTTTCATCCTCATCTTCTTGTATGTTAACGAAAGTTATCATACCTCGTTGTACTTCATCCTATAGCCTATTATTTCTGTAGCTTACCATCTCTTTGTCTTTTTTCAAATTTATCATTTTATTCTCACAAAAATCAGCTTCATTAGCAATATTGGCAAAAATTGATAAATCAACAATTACCTCTATTTTCTTCTCCTTGCCTATTGCTGTAACTTTTTCTCCTTCAAAGAGGCATGCATTTGCTGCAACCTCCTTTTCATCACTTTCTTCAATCCTTTCTCCCTCAAATAATTTTTCTAATTCCCTTATCTCTTCTTTCAATAAGGGATTATTTTCTTCTTCTTCAATGTCTTTGTCAAATCTAGGACTGTGAAAGTCCATTTTTTGAATTGCTACAACTTCATCTACTTCTTTTGTACAAAAATGATCATTAACATAAGTAAATGATACCTCTTTTTTTGTTGTATCTAAAAGGAAGTAAATGGTGTTCTCTCTTTTGCTTCTAGGGTTTTGGACCTAAAAGGAGAGAGGCAATTTTCTTACTCTTCACTCAAGAACAAACCCTTGAGATTTCAATGCAAAGGAGATTGAAATATTGCAAAGGGCTATCCTAGGGGCTGAATGAGATTTAATGAGGGGTTCACCACCAAGTGTAAACTTGGAAAAGACAATGAAATGCGGGACATAATGTAAAACCCTAATTGAATGCAAACTAACTCTAAATGACCTAGAAAAGTGAAAAAATGTAACAAAAAGCTATGAAACTGAAAGTGTGCACCTGGAAGATTGAAGAAGGCAGAATGGAGGTTTGGATAATTGAAAAAAATCCTATTGATGCTGATTGGGACTCACTCGCCAAGCTGGGCGAATCAGTCCAATTTTTGAGAAAATGTGCAGGAACAGGGTTCAGCCAAAAGGGTATCCAAATTTGTAAAAATCTCTATCAGGCCTGTACAGTGGGACTCATTTTCCAATGGTGGTGAATCATTCTGCTTCTACTTTTCTAGAATTTTTGAACTGGATTCTATGCCTCTTGGTCTGGTCTGCTCTAGTTTCCGGATCTAAAACTACAAATTTCTACCTATAGACCTTCTCCAAGCTTCTCCAAGGTTTGATGAAAACTTTGACAAATTTTGGGATTTGACAACTTTTCTCCAACTTTGCTTCTTCTCCAATCTACAACCTAGCCCTGCAAATCACACACAAGAAGAGGGAAAATTTTTGTGGGGGTTAGTGAATAGGGGTTTTCCTTGGTCAAATCCCTTGTTGGTAATTAAACCTTGAAATAAAAGCAAATATGAAAGGAGAATGATAAATGAACAAAAGACAATGTTGCAACTCACCAAAACCTTGCAATAAGGTGCTGCAATAATGCTTGAAATGGCTGCAATGGATGTGGTTCTTGAATCTAGCTTGAATGATGTTGATCTTGCTTGAAACACTTGCTTGAATCATCAACTCTACATCACAAATGTTAGCACAATAACAAACATGAAGAATACAATCTTTAACATGAT
>VDFB02131035.1:90421-168449 GCA_007258455.2 Sequoia sempervirens
GGGTTCCGCCTCTCCGTCGCCGTTTTGGATCATCTAGGAGCTTGCCTCCTTCTTGGCTGTTTTGAACATCTGAGAGCTCGCCTCCTTCCTGGCTGTTTTGAACATCCGAGAGCCTCCCTTTTTCCTGGCTGTTTTGAACATCCGGGAGCCTGCTTCCTTCTCGGTTGTTTTGAACATCCGGGAGCCCGCCTCCTTCCTAGCTATTTTGAACATCCAGGAGCCTGCCTCCTTCCCCGCTGTTTTGAATATCCGGGAGCCTACCTTCTTCTCGACTGTTTTGGCTTTCATTCGCTGTCTGCCTTCTGGCTTTCTTCTGCCGTCTTTCCGCCCTCTGACGCTTGCACCCTTGAAGCACGCATTAATGTTTATGGTCCAAATGAGCTCCAAATATGAATATCAAAATCTTTTGATGATGCATGGATAGATCTAACAGGGAATTTGTAGGTTTGATTGACATTTTCCTTAACTCATGTATAAATGCACTTACGACACTTCGTGTTTGCAAGAGTCAAGAAGCCTTCCGCAGGTCTATCGAAGAGGCCCATTGAGGGAGTTGTCCTACCTTTTTCCAGATGATGATAATTTTTAAGGAGCTTTCTGCCTGAATCAGGGGGCCACCAATCCATTGATGTCAATCGTCAACATACTTGTTTGATCAAAGGAAGAACACTGCAAGCACATCAAGCAAAAGATAACTTTCAAGCAGTTTTAGCTTTAGTGAAAAGTAAATCAACTAAATGACAAAATTGCTATAGTAACTTGCACTAGATGACAAAACATGGAAAAGACAAGGAATGTATTTTTAATTGTTGAATATTGTGGGGTAGGTGAAACCCTAATATAATTGAATCTGGGCCACTCGATGTAATTGAATCTTAGCCATTCATTTGGGCTTTGGAAAACTATAAATAGGGGCTTGCCTCTCATTTGTAAGAGTTGGAGAATTGATGTAAAGACATTCTGCAGCAATAGAAAGCAACATTGCATGATTTATGGGTGTTCCTTTTGAGTTTTCTCTTTATGTATGCATGGTTCACCTTCCATGTTAGTTTTAGTGTTAGTTTCTTGAATGGGAGTGATGATGGTGTTTGCTGTTTTAGTATTTGATGAACTTCTAGCTCATGCTTTTTGTGGTTCATTGATGATGAATCACTTTGCAAAGCTAGTCTGAGCCTCTTTCCTTTATTGCTGCAACTTAGTTCGATTGCATGTACATGATGTGTGTATGTGATGTGAAAATCTGCAGTCCTTAGAAGATTGCACTGGTTTTGTGTAGCTATAGGTTTCTCTTGGTAAAGCAAAACTCAGTTCAGGAAGCCTGTCTACTTTAGCAGCCATCATTGTTACTATTCATTCATAGCTTAGGATTAGAATAGCTTTCTTAACCCTTCTCGTTTTGCTGTTTCTTTTAATCCTTGGTTAGAGTAGGATCCAAAGCATCACCATGAAGCTAATCAAATGAATTTGATGATTTTCAACTTGCTATTTTTAGTGGACAGCCACTGTTCATTCACTTCCAGTACTTTGAAACCGCATTTGCAAATCCAACTTCCCCACTTTGTAACTCATCCGTAAGTCTGTCTTGTGATTTCAGCAAATCACATCAAACAACTGAGATATTCCAAGCACTGTCAAGACCTGGCATTAGAGACCTTGGGATAGTGTTCTGCAATTTGATTGTGGAAGATTGTCTTTCAAGAGAGGTAGTGCACCTACGCACTGCCTATGTTGAAAAGTGCATAAAAACACCATCAACAAGTCCCAATTCCATTATCTAACTTAATTGTTTACTAATTATTATTTTTTTGATCAGTGATAATAGTTTATTTTATTAAATATAAAACAAAAGTTACATATACTTCAGATTTAACTTCATCCAACAACTACCAAAAAAGCTGATTAATTGACATAATTTCCAACATCTAAATTTATCCCTAACCATACCTGCTTGACAACTACTCTTCCAACCATCAAGGTATTTTACAATTACAATGCAAATCCAGGCTTAACCCCTAAAAAGAAAAATCACAGACAAGATTTAGTGCAGTAAACTAAATATTTTTTAAACTTAAAGTACCCAAACGCCTTTGACGAATTACCCATCTCCAATGACACTATCTCCATTAACGACTTCATCTTATTTCTTGAACGCAAACCCTTCTTTTCCCACATCTTGGCTCTGGAAATGTCCTTGAGATTCTGTATGACCTCCTCGACCTCCATTATGTCGACATAGAGTTTGAGTGCTTGCCACAAGCACTTTGCTCCTTCTCACCACAGATCTTTGGTGCATCATTCTGACCACCTGATAAAGTGATGGTTTAAATCCATGAGCTTCGGGCCTCCACCATTAATACCTTTAACCTTAATAAGGCCCACTCCTGGTATTTCCCATTCCAGAATGCCTTCCATATCCTCTAAAAATTCTTTGTAAACTAGAGCTTTCATGAATTTCCTCACTATGTCCATCGACTCTCCTAAGTCCAGACCCCAAGCCATGACCAACGAATAAACATCCATATTGGTCCTATATCTGTGCTTTAATTTTTTAAAGCCATTACCCAGAATAATTTGTACTGCTTGTGCCACCTGCACATCCTTGATGAGAAATAGACCCTGTAGCCACTTCACATATGCTTTGCCAATGAATGGGTTCAACTTCCTCTGCAATGTGAAGGTAAAACTAGCCTCCATTGTTTCTCTAGTTCACAGGCTTTGAGACAACCACCCACCGCAAAACGACTACAAACCTTACACTCACATACCAATAAGCATCGAAGGTGATGAGATGTGTGTCTTTAATACATCTCAAATTGCTAGCCGTCTTCATTAATGCCAAACGCACGTCCAACACTGACAAGAAACCTTCATCAATACTTCTCAATTTTTGGGAACTCCCGTACCTCCTTTGCTTGCTAAAAAATCATCTCTTCTTGCATTAAATACGTCAAAGGAAATTCCTCCAAATTAATGCCACTAAATTATTCAAAACTTAAAACATCCACCTCTGCCAATGATAATACCCATTTTGAGAGGATGTCTACCTCCACATTCCTAGTTCTCCTTATATGACTGACCTTAAAGTCCTAAAAAAGGGCTAATTCTTCAGTAATTTTCCTAATCACTCCCTGCAGATGCCAGGTCATCATTCCGTGTCTCATTGCACCTATGGCCAACAAATTCCCATTCCAATCACGAACAATACTACCAGCTTCAAATGGACCCAGGTTTCCTTTTGATGCTCCATCAAAGTTTACCTTCCACCAACCTTCATCTGGTTTCTCCCATTTATCCACTTCTGCAGAATTTTTAGTCGGATTAACCCAACCAAGCCCCTTAATGGGCCTTATTGTTTACTAATTATTATATTTATTTAATTGGCCTAAATATTTATGTATGTATAATTAAAATCTTTGTAGAAATATACAACTCCACATTTAACAACCTTAAAAAAGTATATTACCTAGAAAATGTAGTATAATAATTATTCAAATGTCACTTTATAGCTTACAACTAATGTAAATTACTAATACTCAATTAAGAAAAATATTTTTAATTTTTTAATTATGCCAAAGGCATTCCCTATATGAATCCAACCAGTTGACTTCTGTTATTAGGTAGTGGTTCAAAATATTTTAGAATGATGCAAGACCGTTGAGAAAGATCTGGCCATAGAAAAAAATAGTTATTATCAATAAAAAATGTTTTTATTAGAAATCAAATCTAAATTATATTATTTTCTAATGAATCAAAGAGAGGTTGAATTGTATTATCAATGGATCAGAATGTGTTAGAACTAGCATACATATATTAAATATTAATATATATATATATATATATATATATATATATATAAAATACGCCGAGAGTTATCCTTCTCGAGGCCCCTATTGACAATTTAGTGGGCAAAAAAAATAACTATAGGAACTTAATATGTTATGAAAGTGATGGATTGAAAGATCCTCAAGTATCTGTGATTTATATTTGATTTCTCTTTGTGATTAAATCTCTTTTGATTGATACTAGTGCAATTTTTCATTTATGGGTAAAAAGTATACCAAACAAAGGAAATAGAAACAAACATAAAAATTAGTAACCTATCAATATATTTAAAAAGGCAACACCCAATCATAATATGTAATTGTGGCTAAGTCAAAATTTTTATAATTTGACAAGCGCTAAAAAATCACCAACTTAATCCTTTGAACATGTTGATTATTCCAAATCATTCCAAAATTTGAACAAGAAATTTTAGGAAAATTTGTGTTTTCATGACCATTTAGATCATGTAACAACTAAAATATTTATGTTGTTAACATGTCCCTCTTGTTTGATTCTTTTGACGACATCTGAGAATGCTCCAAAAAGAAAAGAAACCAATCATCACAAGTTATTTAGGAAACCTATTTTTTTATAATGAAGTTTGCATTTAGAAAATCAATATCAGTCTTAAAAGTGTTGTTTTTGGTCCAACAACATGCTTACAGTGTCTAAATCCATTTAACCTTTTCCCTGAATAATTTACACCACCAAAAGTGATAAAATCATGAAATTTAGGATAATATCAACATCCCATGCATTTTAAGTAGAAATGAATTTTACCTATTACAAAAACTAATAAAACTCATAATTTCTACTCAGAGAGATTGGTTGCTGAAGTTTCTATGTAAATCCAAATCCAAGAATTCGTTTAGGAAGAAAAAATAATAGAAAAATGGGATAAGGTATGAGTCTCTAATGCATTAGCAACCATACATTCATGGATAAACTTAATTAGATTTGCATACTAATCACATAATCAATCCTACCCTATCACTTCAGAACATCACACATCTTTTATTTTATACTTTGATAAAGCATAATTGGTGAAATATTTTACAAATTTACCTGCTATGTACATGAAATAGCACGTGAGCATGTGATACTTGATAAGGTTACTGAAAATTTGTGAAAGAAATTTATTTGAAGATACACTATTGATAAGTTGTTTGCTGAGAAAACGTCCATACACATAAACCATTGTTGTGAAAAAGAAGTGCCTAAAAGTAAATGGCTAAGCATTTTTGTTACAACTCACCAAAAAATCCTTGTTAATATTTATCCCATTTTTTAAAAAATGAAAATGCATATGGAAAGTTCACTAATCATGGCTTTTTTATTACACTTGTGAAATGCATTTAAAATTCAAATACATGGAAAATATATTGCCTAATTCTATACAATTCAACGAAGAACTTCAAAACTGCAATTTGACCTTTCACCAAAGAAGGTTAACTGAAGAGATAGCAACCATGTACCAGTTTAGCAGTCTAAAGCCTAGAAGATTTCTCTCCTCATGGGTAGTCCTAAGAAAATTAAAAATCTCCTTTTCCATAAAGATTTGAATAACAACAATCATTGCCCAAATGTATAAATGGCCCATATAGAGAATAAGAATACATCCCCCAATCATCCAGATTGAAGACCAGATACGAGTTCACATAGATTTGTACATGTTTCGATCATCCACCAGTAAATGGACTCCATTTTCTCTGGGTGAATCTGCTATCTGTCAAAGAGTTTCTTAAAATTGTGAGAAAGACAAGCTCTCTAATATGCAAATGAAATAAATAACATTAATGAATAAACAAATTAAGGATAAACACATTTTTACACATAACTGAAATTATAAATTTGGTCTACTTTAAATATGCTTTAAATCTGCTTGGAAAAACATCCACATACAATGAATGTAGTTATGCTAGCTGCATGTCATTTGAATGTCTACTTCTAGCTGAAGTGTTTTTCCTTACACATTGCTTTTTGGTGGATGCCATTGTAATACTCCTTTGGTGTAATGATGCAAGACGATTGTGAAAGATCTCCAACCATAGAAAAATAACTATTATCAATATTTTTTTTTTTTTAGAAATCACAATCAAAATTTTAATTATATGTTTATCCTTTGCTTCATTAGGAAAACATAAATTTAAAAATGGGAGACTAGGTAGAGATTTGATTTCTAAAAAAAAAATAGCTTTTTAAAGTAGTGATATGCTAAAAATAACTATTATCAATACTAAATTAAAACAATTGATATGCTTAATCAAAGTAAAAATAATGGTATGTAGATAGATATAATTTATTTTATATATAAGAAATTTTACTTTTGTATGTTAGATTATAATATTATGAGGGAGGGTATATCTAAATTAGAAGTTATCATTTGGTTAAACTATCACAAGTAAATGATCCAACCCATCAAAATTATTCAAGGATGGAATAAAGATCAATCATACCAAAAAAATAAACTTTGATAAACATGATATAATACAAAATCATCATTCTCACTATTTAAATACAACTAATTTTCTAAAAGATATACATAAATTATTTAGGGGTCTAAAAGACAGGCTGGACCCACTTGAAAAGATAACTTCAACTCCCTACCATATAAAAGTGGAGTTGAGATACTTTTTCAAAGGGTCTCTTTATGACAAAAGATAGAAACACATGATTAGATACAAATTAGTTTTATTGGCATTTCAAAGTACATTGAATGCCACTTCATCATGCGATAAATCCTTATGCTCAACAATCTATTTATGTTACTTAATGCACAATGGGCTTCTAGGACAAATTTTCTTTTAAAATAAATGTTTCTCTCCATCTCCATCTCCATATCTATCTTCCTCTCTATCTCTATCTCATTATTTCTCTCTCACTCTTCCCTCTTCTATATCTCTATATTTCTATCCCTACCTCTTCCTCTTTCTCCCTCTCTCCCTATTACAAATATAACACATGAGCCTATTTATAATGGAGCTTGATTATATTCTTGATTCAATTTTTTTATGTTGGTCATGTTTGGATCCATGTAAGTGTATGCATGGTTTATTTGAATCTATCACTTCTCCATTTATAAATATTTTGGAACATATTATAGTGCACCCTAGAAGCCACATTCACTAGGAAATGTGTATACAAAATATGTGAATGCATCTCCATCTTCATATCCATCTCTATCTCTTTATTCCTCTCTATGTCTCTCCCCCAAATCTTACTCCTTATCTCTCCTTGCATCTCTCTTTCTCCCCCTCTATCTTTCCCACTATATCCATCTCTTTATCTCCCACTCTTTCTATCCCTATCTTTCCCTCTCTCTCCCTCTCACTTTATCATCTCTCTTTTATATCTCTTCCTTTATCCTTTCCATCCATTCCTTCTCATTTCCATGTCCATCCATTTCCTCCACCTTCCCTCCATCTATCCCTTCCTTTCTTCCCTCCCTTTTCTCTTCCTCCTCTCTTTTATCTTCCTTCCCTCTTTCTCCATTTCCCCTATTTCCTCTCCCTCCTCTCATTTGTCTACTCTTCACCTCTTTGTTTTATCTGTCCTCAATTTCCAGTCTCCTCCCCATCTTTTTATATCTCATTTATATGTTTATCCTCTATCAGTATATGTCAACTATCTATATCTATCTCCATCCCTCCCTCTCCCTCTTCCTCTATATCTCTATCTCCCTCTCTCCCTCTTTCTCTCTCTCTCTCTCTCCATATCTCTCCCTCTCCCTCTTCCTAGATCGCTATATCTATATCTCTTTGCCTCTCTATCTACATCTCTCCATATTTCTTCTTCCATATCTTCCTCTGTCTCTATCTCGTTATTTCTCCCTCTCTCTATATCACTTTATATATCTATCTTTATCTTTATATCGCTTCCTCTCTCATTCTCTCTCTCTCTCTATATTTATCTCTCCCATCTTTGTATATCCTGTGCTCCTCTCTCTTTGTATTTCCCTCTCCTCTATATCCCTCTCCTTCTCCTTCTCCTTCTCCATCTCCATTTTTGTCTCTATCTCTATCTCCCTCCACTTCATATCCCTCTCCCTATCCTTCTCCATCTCAATCTTTGTCTCTATCTTTATCTTCCTCTCTATGAGCTATCTCCCTGCCCTATCTCTCTCGCTCTTCTCCCCATCCCCTCTCTCTCTCTCTCTCTCTCTCTCTCTCTCCCTATTGCAAACATAACATGAGCCTATTGGTAATGGATTTTGATTATCTTCATGATTCAATTGTTTTTAGTTGTGTTTGGATCCCTGTAAGTGGATGCATAGTTTAAATTTGAAGTTATCACTTCTCTATTGAGACATTCGTTGCAAAAATAATGTCATTTGTTAAATCCTACCAATTGACCTCATTTACTGCACAAATGTATGCAAAAAATAGACCAAAATTCCCCTTAACTGACCTTCCACAACTCTTCAACGTACTCATTGCACAACAAGGTGCGATTGCTAGTGTTAAATAAAAAAATATTGATAATAGTTATTTTATAACTATTATCAATACTAAATTAAAACAATTGATATGCTTAATCAAAGTAAAAATAATGGTATGTAGATAGATATAATTTATTTTATATATAAGAAATTTTACTTTTGTATGTTAGATTATAATATTATGAGGGAGGGTATATCTAAATTAGAAGTTATCATTTGGTTAAACTATCACAAGTAAATGATCCAACCCATCAAAATTATTCAAGGATGGAATAAAGATCAATCATACCAAAAAAATAAACTTTGATAAACATGATATAATACAAAATCATCATTCTCATTGCACAACAAGGTGCGATTGCTAGTGTTAAAAAAAAAAATATTGATAATAGTTATTTTATAACTATTATCAATACTAAATTAAAACAATTGATATGCTTAATCAAAGTAAAAATAATGGTATGTAGATAGATATAATTTATTTTATATATAAGAAATTTTACTTTTGTATGTTAGATTATAATATTATGAGGGAGGGTATATCTAAATTAGAAGTTATCATTTGGTTAAACTATCACAAGTAAATGATCCAACCAATTGACCTCATTTACTGCACAAATGTATGCAAAAAATAGACCAAAATTCCCCTTAACTGACCTTCCACAACTCTTCAACGTACTCATTGCACAACAAGGTGCGATTGCTAGTGTTAAATATCATTTAAAAAATAGATATATCAATATTTATGCAATCTAATTGTTTTCATTTAAAAAGATCAACACTCATTTAGTGGAAAAAAATGATTTAATAATTGAAGCATAGAATATTGCTATTATATTGTGATCAACATTAGATGTAACTTCATCCTAAAGTACATTATAATCTACTAAGTATTTTTTGCATTACTATTTATGCTCCATTTTAAAAATTGTAAAGTGCATTTAATAATTTTAAATTTTGTTAGATGATATGATTTGATATACTTATATATATATATATATATATATATATATATATATATATATATATATATCACTTTAGTTTTTTATTAAACTATTATATTTGCATAAGGAAATATAATATATTATTTTAATTTATATTATATAATATTTTACAAGAAAACATAACTTTAAAAAATATAATATATTAATTTATAATATTAAAAAAAATAGAATATAAGATTATTATTAAATCATAAATGAAAATTTATTTTTAGAATGATTTTAATTTTTAGAATATAAGATTATCTTGAATATTTTTCTAATTTATATTATATTAATTTTAGAAACTTGCTTTAATTATAATATTTTTTTACAACTCTGTTCAACACTTTTTAATTTTTCATCGTTTTACTAAATTAAAAAATAAAATATCATTTTAAAACATTGCAAATTTATAATTAAAATAAATAAATATATAATACAATTAACTTTTATTTATTTTTAGATTCTAAATTTTAATTTTAATTAAGTATATCCATCTTACAATATGTATACTTCAATAAAAAATATAAAAGTAATATAATTACATTTCTTCTAAAATAAATTATTTCATTTTAAATTCTTAAAAATAAACATTTCTCACAAAACACCAATTGAAAGGGAGTGAAATTATCAAATGACAAATAAGGGTGACCATAAAATCCAAGGCTGGTCTCAATCTTTCATCAAGAGAACAAATGATAGCTAAACCTTGTGTTATTTGATAATCTCCTTCTTTTGGGGATCAAAGCCTGATAGCATAAAATTCTATGTCAAAAGCCAGAAATTTTTGCGTGAGCGGCAATTGATGACGTACCCTCCAAGGTTGCTGCTCTGCTTCCTTACACCCAATGTCAAGCACTCCGTATTTGCAATGCAGTAATCTACCAATCCATGATCTTTCTTCGCATTGAATATCCTGCCAATGGATGAACATGTTATTCACCATTTACATACGATACCCAATGCAGATAAACAACTTCTTGATACCTCTGAAACAAAGAAGGCCTTTCCTGCCCTAAAACAAGCACCGAGGCTTTCAATTTCTTGACCTGATTTACAATTGTAGGCCCTTTATGATCTCCTCCTACCACAGCAACTTCAGTTTGTATCTGGGACATCATCCATTCATAAGTTTACCCTAAAATAATGTGCATGCCCATTAATTAAAGATCAAAATATAATATACATATTCACAAAAAAAAGATAGGAGGACACAAGGTCACTCTCAGAGTCACACAGTGTGGAAAGCAAGAACAACTCAGAAAACAAAGCCACTAAACAGCGAGAGCTGTGCCAGCGGAGGACAGAGAAGAGACCCAATAATCGGATAGATAGTCTATTTGAAATCAAATTAGTTTGTCTAATAAAACCATCAATTAATGTGATTTAAGATGAATCACGTAAACAAATCAAAACTTAAAACGTACTGTTTAAACCAAATCAAATGTAAAATTACCAATAGTACCTACAAGTCAGGGCCTACTGTGCAGGATATGTTAGACAAATGGTGCAAAATACCTGTGGTCTGCGTGCCTTGGATAGTTCCTTAAAGGAGTTCGCCAAATCAAATCCCTTGGCCTCCATGTTTCTTCCTTGCACATCTCCAGATAACACGCTTTTCTGGGTGTCAACAATGTGGAGAAGGATAAGTGTGTCGAAATCGTTGAGGACATGGGAGAGAGCCCACAACAATGCCAGCTTTGCTTCAGGAGATTCATCCACTACAACCACCAATCTTTTTCTCAGATTCATTGCATTTTCCTCCTCAGAATCTATCAGTTTGTTCTCCATTATAGGGTTGATGTAGCAGATTATATTTTCCGCAATCTCTGATTTTAGAATAGTGAGGTTCACGACTTGCAGGCATAGGTTTTATTACTCACTAGAGTTGGAGCTTGGGTGTTGGGGATATGTAAAAGTGGGAGGAGGAGTTCTGAGATAGGGGATATGGGCTATGTAATAGTGGGCGATGAATATCACCCATATTAATGGTGAAATTGAAAAGAATTGTTTCAGCTTGATTTTTGGGCATGAAATGGCAACTTGGTCAGAATTATGTAAAAAGCAAAAGTCTCGCCTGGATTTTTGCAGTTGAAATGGAAATATGTCGTAGTTGTTTGAAGAAGAATGCTCGGACGGCATTTGAGGCTTTGAAAGTTTGTAAATTTGCTCCTAATTTCTATTGGGTATCTTCCTATACAATTAAGAGTACTGGTAGATTTCAAGGGAATCACACTCAACAAAGTAGCTAAACATTTGCTTCTCTGCTTACTTGATACGAAGGTTTGCCATACATATCTCGTAAGAAAGAGCAGTTCTTATTCTCAATGGAGCTTATGTCCAAATATTTCATTTTATTTCTATCAATATATAAATATATAATTTTTTTTGTTTTAACTTCTTCCAAATAACAATTGATTGTAAAGTAATTCTTTTTAATTTAAAAAGATTCATGGCATATCAATTTTATTAAAAAAAATTAGATAGATAAAAAAATAGGTAAACATCAAGAGAGAAACCTCCAAATCCCATAAATAGGACATAGACATTTGTTCCTCTCAAGATTGTATATACTACAAGTATCAAAAGTAATGTTGCTTCTTATGTTGAAAAAATGAACCAATAGGAAAACCATTTAAAAATAGTAATGATAAAGCTGACCTCAATTGAATGAACATGAAGAACACCATAAGAACCAACACACCAACAAGAATCACACATTTAAAGAGGCATCATAGTCAACATTATAAAGATCACTAAATTGTCTACTCATATCCTACTTAGGAGAATCCTAATCATTTCTAGTCAACCTTAATGTTATTCCAATTAGAAGTTGATTTAATTAAAAAATCAACAACCTAATTTCCTATCCTTCTAGTATGGTTCCACTTAACAACATTGAAAATTTGAATGGGATGTTGATGTCCTTCTTACATTCATTCAATTTTCATTACTTGAAGTGAGAGGAGGATTTTTTTGAAATGATCAACTAATATTTTAGAGTCAAATTCTAAAATAGTATTGATAAAATATATTTTCTTAGCATGTGATGCAGTCAAAGACCAAGATCCCGATTCGAAGTGTTGATCTTTGTAGCCTCCACACCAATTCATTTTCAATCCACTGAAAATTAATTCTCAAAGGGAAATAAAGAAGACCCAAAAAGTTTTAACTTGTAAATCATCAAGCATACATATAAGTGCACATAAAATTGTTGAAATACCACTTTTCAGAATCAAATTTGAACATGTAAACATTTTCCATTTGCTCTAAAAATTTATCTATAAAGAGCTCCCACCTTCATCTACAAGAGTATAAGTGGGTCTAAATTTATCTACCTATGCAACCATGTTAAATATCAAGCTGAAATCCTAGAAAAAACATTTTTGAATGCTGGAACTATGTTGTAGACAACCTTGTGACATACCACTTTTTGAAAAATAAATTGAACCTACAAATAAAATTATTTTCTTCTAAAAACTTGCACAATTAAAGATCCCATATTAATCTATAGGAATATATTCCCACTATATTTTTTCTACCATTAATACCATACTAATTTTTGAGCCAAAATCTCAAAAAATCCATTTCTAAACACTGGTTCAAGCCCTTCCTGCAACTCATTTTGAAAATTTCCTTCTTCTATAGCTAAGCATTTTAATTCCTCAGTTTTGGAGCTGAAAATTAAGAAATGAAATCACTCCAATATGCTTTCAAAATCCCTTGCAAACCACTACCTCTATTCTAGAAAAAGATGCATGCATGAATGTAACTCCTGCATGCAACATGTCTATGCCCAATTAAATTTTCAGTTGCACACGGGCATTATAATTATCTTCCATGCCATTATTGAATATCATAAATTCAATTTTCTCAACTTTAGGCATTGGATTTCAATTTTACATATTTTTTGGCTTTTCCAACACATTAAATCTGCACCATATAATTCACCAAATTACAATTTTTGAGCCAATAAATAAAATAATAGTTACATTAATTTGGCCTCATTTTTAACCCTTTGATAAAATTAAAACATTAAAATATCCATCCAACTTAATAAATATTTCTTTTTTCATTCTCCGAGAATGCCCAAACCAAGTGCCCGAAAACTCCCTACAACAAGCCAAAAATCAAACAAAATAGGCATGAAATTATTATTATTATTATTTTGATGCAAGATTGCCATACACCTGAGGATGCTCCTACATTCCTCACCATCTTTCTTCTTTATCAACCTGTTTCTTCTTCTTCACCCTACTCTGAATCTTCGTATCTCTTCCTTCCTTCATCCGTCCTCTCTTTCTTCCACTTATGAAATTCACTTTACTATACCAAGGTTATTCTTTCCACCCTACATCATTCTCAACACTTGCATAGAAATTGGCATTAAAAAATTCATAGAAATCAATGAATTCTATTTGCTCATACCTCTCATCTATTTCTCTTTCATCCTCATCTTCTTGTATGTCAACAAAAGTTATCATACCTCGTTGTATTTCAGCCTATAGCCTATTATTTCTTCACCTTACCATCTTTTTTTCTTTTTTCAAATTTATCATTTTATTCTCACAAAAATCAGCTTCATTAGCAATATTGACAAAATTGATAAATCAACAATTACCTCTATTTTCTTCTCCTTGCCTATTGCTGTAACTTTTTCTCCTTTGAAGAGGCATGCATTTGCTGCAACCTCCTTTTCATCATTTTCTTCAATCCTTTCTCCCTCAAATAATTTTTCTAATTCCCTTATCTCTTCTTTCAATAAGATATTATTTTCTTCTTCTTCAATGCCTTTGTCAAATCTAGGATTGTCAAAGTCCATTTTTTGAATTGCTACAACTTCATCTACTTCTTTTGTACACAACTGATCATTAACATAAGTAAATGATACCTCTTTTTTTGTTTTATCTAAAAGGAAGTAAATGGTGTTCTCTCTTTTGCTTCTAGGGTTTTGGACCTAAAAGGAGAGAGGCAATTTTCTTACTCTTCACTCAAGAACGAACCCTTGATATTTCAATGCAAAGGAGATTGAAATATTGCAAAGGGATATCCTAGGGGCTGAATGAGATTTAATGAGGGGTTCACCACCAAGTGTAAACTTGGAAAGGACAATGAAATGCAAGACACAATGTAAAAACCTAATTGAATGCAAACTAACTCTAAATGACCTAGAAAAGTGAACAAAATGTAACAAAAAGCTATGAAATTGAAAGTGTGCACTTGGAAGATTGAAGAAGGAAAAATGGAGGTTTGGATCACTGAAAAATATCCTATTGATGCTGATTGGGACTCACTCACCAAGCTGGGTGAATCAGTCCAATTTTTGGGAAAATGTGCGGGAACAGGGTTCAGGCAAAAGGGTATCCATATTTGTAAAAATCTCTGCTAGGCCTATAAAGTGGGACTCATTTTCCAATGGTGGTGAATCATTCTACTTCTACTTTTCTGGAAGTTCTGAATTGGATTATGTGCCTCTCAGTTTGGTCTGCTCTTTTTGACTAGTTTTCGGATCTAAAACTGCAAATTTCCACTTGTAGACCTTCTTCAAGCTTCTCCAAGGTTTGATGAAAAATTTGACAAATTTTGGGATTTGACAACTTTTCTCCAACTTTGCTTCTTTTCCAATCTGCAACCTAGCCCTGCAAATCACACACAAGAAGAGGGAAAAATGTTGTGGGGGGTTAGTGAATAGGGGTTTGCCTTGGTCAAATCCCTTGTTGGTAATTAAACCTTGAAATAAAAGAAAATATGAAAGGAGAATGATGAATGAACAAAAGACAATGTTGCAACTCACCAAACCCTTGCAATAAGGTGCTGCAATAGTGCTTGAAATGGTTGCAATGGATGTGGTTCTTGAATCTAGCTTGAATGATGTTGATCTTGCTTGAAACACTTGCTTGAATCATCAACTCTACATCACAAATGTTAGCACAATAACAAACATGAAGAATACAATCTTTAACATGATGATTGGCACTTGGAGAATGCTCTTAAATGCTTGATAATATGCACTTGAAATGCGTTGAATTCTCTTGTGAATGTTCAAATTCTCTTGTGAAATCTTGAATGATAGGATCACTTGATTGCTTGTTAGGAGAAAATGAGTGAAAGAACCTTGTATTTATACATAATTATGCAAGAATTCCCAAAATTAATTGACACTACAAGCTGCCATTAGATCTAGGAGAATAAAATCCCATCAGAAATTTGAATTAAATTTGAATTTTGGTCACACGGGACTCATTCACCCAAGGTGACGAATGAGTCCCATCATACATAATGTATGTGAACAAAAAATGAAAAGTGTTTAGAAATGTGTGAAATCTGCATCGGGGCCAAAAAGACCTAGGTGGGACTCATTTTTCCAAGGTGGTGAATGAGTCCCAAACACTAAATCTGGATCACACAAGCTAGGAACACCTGAATTATGATTGGTTACTGATTGGTGTTGGGATTATCCTAAAAAAGATGCAATAAATGAGGCTTGCAGATGTAAAATAGGGCCAATTAAAGCATAAGAAAGCCCAATTATTAATGACAAGCCTAGAGGAATGTGAAAGTGTGTTACAACACTTTACAACACTCCAAATAAGGCAAGATTAATGTTGATTATGATTAAAATTATATTAATTATGCTTAGTTAATTGATAAAACCCTAGAAAAGTGTGAAAGTTTCTTACAACACTTCACAACACTTTAACAAGGCACCATTAAATTCCATTAGTTCATAAGGGCCCAAGACCTATTGTGAATAAGTTATCCACATTACAACACTAAATCAAGGCAACATTAAGCCAAAATCCACAAGGAGGAACCAAACGAGTGTGAAAATGTCAAGCGGCACATTTTTTGACACTAAATTTAGCCCTCACTTTAGTGAGAGGATGAACTTGCTTCAAAATCACACTAAAGTAGACAAACATGCACCAAGAGGGGTTCCAATGAACCAATGCTAGCAAGATGGGATGATAATGATCAAGAGGGGTGATCAAGCCCCCCAGGTCAAGATCCCATGGCAAACCAACATAAGCACAAAGGAACACACATGAAAATGATATAAAGAACAATGACAAGGCCAAGCATACAATGCCAAAGATGAAGAAGAGAAAATGTGAAATAAAAGAATCCAATCAAGCTTCAACCGTTTGTCCATCACGATGTGGATTAGATCTAGGATGTTTTTCTGGAAAATGTATACTCACTCTAAGGCGACGAAACTCCTAGCTGTTTTCCAGGTGAGAAGTCTTAAAAGGTGAGAAAAAAACACTCATGGATGGTATGCACTCTCATAGACACAAGTGGCTATGGAGAAAGTCATACCTCGGATTGGGCTCCTCGCTCAATCAATACCAAAGTTATACCTCTTGATAACTTTAATAAGGTGCCACAACAAACAGGATGGCACTACAAGCATGCAAGCTGTGTTATGCAAGGTGGCCATATATCAACAAATCCAACATGCAACATGCAAAGAAGGTTCAAAGGAGTCTTGCTTAGTTCATGCGAGGTCTTTAACTTAGGGAACATTGTGCCTATTGTCTCCAAGAGAGGACCAATCAAAGAATAGAAGATTCACAAATTAGGGGATGCAGTGTGTTGCATCAAGCCACTAAAAGGAATATAATATGCTAAGAGAGATCATGCTCTTGAAGGAAATTATACCCAATGTCATCCACAAAGTGACAAATATATCACGTATGAAGTAAGAAGGCTGTACTAAGAACCAAGGAAAAGGAAAATGCAAAAGGATAATTCCAATGTATGCCCCCACTTTAAAGAAATTGCTACACACCATACTGTGAGAAATTAATTTAAAGTAGCAAATGAAAAATGCTAACAAGAAGGAAGAAATGAGAGCTAACTTGCAAAGCCCTATGCCAAGTCATATGTTTTCGAGTAAATTTGCATCATGCAAGAGTAAAAGAAAAGAGAGGGGGTTGCCCCCTAAATGAAAACATCAAACACATAAGGGATATATGGATTTGGGGTTAGTATGTTCTTTGCTACAATGTTTTTAGACAGCTTGGAACTGTCATCATCCCCCAAATACACATAGAACTGGAAGAATGACACAAAGAGAGTGAGAACAAAGAAAAACCTCTTAGGTCAACATGGAGAAGACATGAATGTCTCGATGCCTTTTGTCATCCCCAAAATGAAAACACAAGAAAAAAGATGAGAAAGATAAAAGAAAAGGTGAAAGAAAAGAAAAAGCCTTTTGAGTTGAAACATGGAAGAGACATAGGGTGTCTCGATGCCTTGCGTCATCCCCAAAAGGAAAACACAAGACAAAAGAGAAAATGAAACTTAGGCAAAAGAAAAAGAAAGCCTTTTGGGTCAACATGAAAGAGATGTATAGGGTGTCTCTATGCCTTGTGTCATCCCCAAAAGGAAAACACAAGATAAAAGAGAAAATGCAAAGGAAAAAGAAAAAGAAAGCCTTTTGGGTCAACATGGAAGAGACATAGGGTGTCTCAAAGCCTTGAGTCACCCCCAAAAGTAAAACATAGGATAAAAAGTGAAAGAGATGCATGAAACATAGAAGAATGAAGGTAAAAATAGAGGAATGTCACAAAGAGAGAAAATAAAATAGAACATCATGAGGGATCACATTACGCACGTGCAATCACACACAAAATAATATGAAAAAGAAATAATGCAAAAGACTAGTAAGGAAAATGTGAGTCAACCTATGAGCAAGTCATCCACCTCCCAATCATGTTTTGTGTATACTGAAGGTGAGAAACTAGCCAAAGGGACAAGAGAAAGTACCGAACTAGGAGAAGCACCATGTTCAACACTCTTTATAGGAGATTTGTCTTTTAAGTCATGAAAGAGGAAAATAGTGTGTTTAGTTCATTATGCACCTCTTTGTCAATTTTAGCAACCTCATCATCATCATCTAAGTTGATCACAATACCTGAGGTCGAAGGATAATATCCATGGAAGAGTTCAACTCTTGTTGTGGAGGTTGCATTGAATTTTCTTGTTTTGGGGTAGAGTCATCATGCATTGCTTCAGTCAAGTTTGGATTTTGATTTTCTTTTTTAAATTCTTCATGTAACTTACGAGCAAGGCCATGAAATCTATGCCTACGCTCTCTAGTAGTACTTCTATTTCTTTTGGTTTTGTTCTCATGTTTCATTTGTGTAGGAGCGGGTTGATCAATCGTAGGTTTCTTTTCTTCCCTAAGGGGAGGAATGGAAGGAACCACAAGAGGTTATTCAACCACTTTCTCTTTGAATTTGTAATTTTTTTTTAATTCTAGGAGGTGTGATGGGGTTGGTTTCATTATCTCTTGGTTGTTTGTAGGATGTCGATGAAGTTTTTGTTTTTGGTTGGTCTTGATTGTTTGGTTCTTGTTTAGGTTCAAGCATGGTCTTGTCAAGGATGGAAGTTTCAGAGGTGGATGGGGACATGTTTCAGAGAGAGTTTTTCTATCTTCTTTTCCTTGAAATTTTGATAGGATAAGAAAAAGAAGTCTTCTCGAGGTTTTATAGGTTCCATGGGTTTGGGCCAAAAGGCATCTAGGGAAAATTTTCCTTTGGAATACAAGGGGTTAAAGTCGCTATGGTGGATAGTGAATATTCAATTGTCAAAGGGAAACTTTAAGCATTTATGCACAGCCGAAGGGACAAATTTCATTCCAGAGAAGTCATGGGTGGCCTAGCTTCACACGAAATTGGTTTGACTGCGAGATGATGGAGAATGTGACATTTAATGTTTTTGGTCCTAGCTGCAATGGTAAGGTGATAGATCCTATTGTAGGGCACATAAAACCATTGTCTGTCTTGATCTATGCTTTTGGTTTATCATATTCATCTTGATAGAGTTCATGCAAAAGTAAAAATTCCTCGATGATCACGTTCTCTCCACAGGCAGGATCTATTAATATCCCATTAGTGGGCTTATCATAGATGCAAATGACTATGTAAAGAGGAGCATCGAGAAAATGTTTAAGTATATTCTTAGAGGAGAAAGCAATGTCAAGAGGACTCTTAGGTCAGCCCTTACGAGGGATGATGTCTATCGTCCCTACCATTTCATCTATAGGATTGACATTAATAGCATTATTTAGAATAGAATCTTTGTTTTCATCATCTGTATCAACATTTATCACATCATTCTTTGTAGTTTCTCTTGCTTTGACAAATGAAATATTATGTTTGGGCATTGGCTTGGTAAAAATATGCAAATTTTGGTTAGGAGGGGCAAAAAACTTATTGCCTTGATTGCTAACACCTCCAATGGATAGACAAACATAATCAATGAGGTCTTGCACAAGGTGTTTAAGATTCTTGCAATGTTCCATGTCATTTCCATTTTGTTTATGATAGTGGCAATAAACACTAGATTCAAAGCTTGGGGGTAGAGGCTTATCAGGGTTAGGTGTTTTGATGGGAGGAAAGGTAATCATTTGTTGTTCTATAAGTTGGGACATTGTGTTATGAAGGGTATTAGGCAAGGGAGTGAATTATCTTTTTGGATCTCCATAACTAAAGGGTACCGTGGCTTTGATAGCAACTACTTGGTTATTGACATTTTGAACTTTGTTTGTTGAGGGGGGTTGAATTGAAGGAACCGTTTATTTTGTTTTCTAAAAGGTTGGGGATTGTTTTGGTTTGTAAGCTCAAATCTCTCAATTAGGCTAGAAGTGGACTTTGTATCTCGACTACTAATAGAATTTTGATAATCACAAAGGGTAGTGCATAAGTCCATGAAGGATGGGAATTTCATCATAGTCAACTTTTCTTGGATTTTACTATGCAAATTTTCTATGAACATTTTTGAAGGTGTGGGTTGGGGACCTTGACATCGATTTGGAAATAAAACGATTGATAGCATAAGATAAAATAAGTTATCGATTCTTCCTCTTTTTGCTTGCATCTCATCAAATCAGCCAAGGTCATCTTGGGACTCATATGCACTTGGAAATGATTTAAAAATGCCTCAACAAGTTCATTGAATGAATGAATTGAGTTTCTCGGTAAAGAAGAGAACCATTCCAAGGCAGTATCTTTCAAGGACCTAGGAAAAAGTTTTGCCAATAGTTTATCATCAAGGACAAAGTCACTACATAAGGCAGTGTAGACATTAACATGGTTAGAAGGATCCCCCTTCCCTTTATATTTCTCAAATCTAGGTACCTCTACACCTTGTAGAATTAGTGTTTGCAATATCTCCAAGGAAAATGGATTACTTTTGACATAATATGTAGGTGGACCATTTTGATTTTGGTTTATGGTGGAAATTTACTTTT
Organism: Sequoia sempervirens; assembly: GCA_007258455.2. Lineage (NCBI taxonomy): Eukaryota > Viridiplantae > Streptophyta > Pinopsida > Cupressales > Cupressaceae > Sequoia > Sequoia sempervirens. Next base: position 110,925 of record VDFB02131035.1, read on the forward strand.
GAAGGGATAAAATAGTTTGGAAAAGTTATGTTATGAGAGGGTCATTGCTTGCATTATGAGATGGAAGTGAAAGTGGTGATGGAGTGTATGTGGTTAAAATAGGACAGGTGAATGGAATGCTTATAGGTGGTACGGTAGGAGATATAACTTGTGATTCCACATAGGAACTAGGGATGCTGGCAGGAATACCCAAGGAAGAAATCACATTACTAGTTGCATTGTTGTTGTGACTTGAGGGTTGGTTTAGGTAGGTATTGAGGCAATTGTTGTGGGAGGAGGAATTTGAGTTCCTCCTTGGCTTGTAACATTGCTTGTGGGCAAAGGACAACTAGTGGTTGAGGGAAGATTTTTTCCAAATATTTGAACTATATTTTTCATAAGGTCAAGGTCATTGTCACTTTCAAGCATGCGGTGAATGTTTTCTATGGTAGGAATTACAGTAGTTGAAATGATTTAAAGGATTATTTGATGTTTTCTTGGTTCAACTTGCATGCTATTTGAAGGCAAGGAGTTGCTAAGGGTGTTATCCATGCCTAGTGTACTATTGTCAATACTAGGAGTGAAAGCTCTAGATAACCCAAGACCCACAATGATTGTTCTATCATGGGATGACACGAGTCTCAAACTTCTTCTCACTATGGTATTAGCAATAGGACACCAAAAAATCATGCAAAGGCTATTGAATGCAGGGTGGATGCAAATGCAATGTAAGCTAATAAGAATGAAATGATTATAATTGAAATTCTGGAAAGGGAAATAGCAATGCAAAAACAACAAATAGAAATTCAGAAACTGAACTGTAAATGCCAAAAAATGCAGGGAAAAATATGTAGAGGGACTGATTCGCCCAAGGTGGAAAATGAGTCCAGGTACTAATTTTTTTGAAAATTTTTAGAATTTTTGAATTGAATTTTATGCTTTTTATGTTTTCTGATGTAAATCTGAGATGCAAATGCAAAATTTTACCAATTTTCAATGAAATTAGATGCAACAATGCAAGCTATATAAGCTTTCACTAATGCAAGAATTGAAACCCTAGAATGCAAATTAACCAATGTAAAACCTAATGCAATGTTAATACAAGCTAAATCTAGGATGTAAATGCACTCCAAAATAGAATTATGATGATCTAAAGTTAGGTTCACCAAAATGAAAGGAAGAAAATGGGTTCTCTCTTTCGTTTCTAGGGTTTTGGACCTAAAAGGAGAGAGGAAATTTCCTTACTCTTCACTCAATAAAAAACCCTTGAGATTTCAATGCAAAGGAGATCTAAATCTTGCAAAGGGCTATCCTAGGGGATGAATGAGATCTAATGAGGGGTTCACTAGCAAGTGTAAACTTGGAAAAGACAATGAAATGTGAGACACAATTATAGACCCTAATTGAATGCAAACTAACTCTAAATGACCTAGACAAGTGAACAAAATGTAACAAAATGTTATGAAATTGAAAGTGTGCACCTGTAAGGCTAAAGCAAGAAGAATGGAGGTTTGTAACTAAAAAATTTGCTTCTAATGCTGATTGGGACTCATTCGCCAAGCTGGGCGAATCAGTGCAATTTCTGAGAAAATGTGAGGGAATAGGTTTAAGCCAAAAGGGTATCCAGATTTGTAAAACTTTATGTCAGGCATGTACAGTGGGACTCATTCGCCAATGGTGGTGAATTAGTCCACTTCTGCTTTTTGGAAGTTCTGAACTGGATTTTGTGCCTCTCGGTTTGCTCTACTCTTTTTGACTGGTTTTTGGATCCAAAATTGCAAATTGCCACCTGTATACCTTCTCCAAGCTTCTCCAAGGTTTGATGACAACTTTGACAACTTTAGGGATTTGACAAATTTTCTCCAACTTTGCTTCTTGGCCAATTTGCAACCTGGCCTTGCAAATCACACACAAGAAGAGGGAAAAATGTTGTGGGAGTTAGTGAATAGGGGTTTTCCTTGGTCAAACCCCTTGTTGGTAATTAAACCTTGAAATGAAAGAAAATATGAATGGATAATGATGAATGAAGAAAATAAAATGTTTCAACTCACCAAACCCTTGCAATAAGGTGTTGCAATAATGCTTGCAATGGTTGCAATGGATGTGGTTCTTGACTCTAGCTTGAATGATGTTGATCTTTCTTGAAACACTTGCTTCAATCATCAACTCTACATCACAAATGTTAGCACAATAACAAACATGACGAATACAATCTTTAACATGATTATTGGAACTTGAAGAATGCTCTTAAATGCTTGATAATATGCACTTGAAATACCTTGAATGCTCCTGTGAATTCTCTTGTGAATGCTCAAATGCTCTTGTGAACTCTTGAATGCTAGGATCACTTGATTGCTTGTTAGGAGAAAATGAGTGAAATAACCTTTTATTTATACTTAATTATGCAAGAATTCTTGAAATTACAACACTACAAGCCAAAATCAGATCTAGGAGAATAAAATCCTGTAAAAAATTTGAATTAAATTTGAATTTTGGTCACACGGGACTCATTCGCCCAAGGTGGCGAATGAGTCTCATCATACATAATGTATGGGACCAAAAATGAAAAGTGTTTAGAAATTTGTGAAACCTGTATCGGGGCCAAAAAGACCTGTTGACGACAATTTTACTCGCAACAAATGAGGCGAATAAATTCTTCACAAACAAGACCGCAAAGAGCCTATCGTTCTTGAAAGATATGGAACAAAGACAACCTAAAGGGGAATTCTTCTTTAATAGGAAAAGATTGTATTTAGTTCAATCCCAAGTCTCCGATAACCGGGTCATGATTGCACGAGGGTCGCTCTCAGGTACTGATGTGATATTGTTGTTAATCTCAAAGGTACTATGATTATTTCTAGTTTTGGTAAGAATCATAAGCATCATACACAAAATTTCCACTTCATTCATAAAATAACATCATGAAATCAAAAGATTTACAATAATATTTCATGAACATCACAAATTCTTTGCTATCAATTAAGTAGATTTAGCATTAAGCATTTAGCAATTTTATGGAAAACAAACGATTTTCAATAAAATTTCATCCATTCATTCAAATTTTGGAACATTTTCAAGAATTTAAACATCTACTCTAAAATAAAGCATAAAAATATTGAAAATTTAAAAGTTTCTCTCGGTTATTCTCCATGGATGCCCCAAAGAATCAATTAAAACAGAGAAAATTGCTTTATACTTCACTAGATTGCTTCACAAATACATATAAAATGGTGTAAGCTTTTAAAGAGAGGGTTTCATTTCTGGACACCGAGTAGGTTCTGTATGCACCCTTAAATGGTGCATCATATAGTCTTGTTCGACTAAACTAACAAAACCAACTACAAAAGATATTGAGATAGGTAGCTATCTAATAAGCTATGATATTAATCAATTTCTATGTGCATACAAAGTTTTACGCTAGAATGGTTCAAAAAAGAGGAAAAAAGAACAAAACTCAAAAGTTTATGCTCCTTCGACATCCACAAATTATGAACTTAAAATAAAAATAAAGTAGGAAACATCCTTTTATAGGAACAAGGCCTCAAAAGTTCAACTTAAAGTCTATCCAGAGAATTAGAAATAACAAATTAAAATGTGGCACGTGGCATCCGCCAGTTGTCATCAAGAATATTCTAAACTAAGTCAAGGCTTTGACTTCATCAACAACAACATTTTTACTTCATACTCCAGCATGAACACTTCACATATGTTGAGGCTATTAGCTTCTTTCCAAAATACTAGAATAAGGAACATCTACCAGGATCGAGGTCAACCTACAAACTCAAAATTGTAAACAAAATAAAATCTCCATCACTCTTCTGGTGTCTGGTATCTAGTTCTTCATCTCCTCGCTCATGACTTGGGCTCCAGGGTTCTTTCTCTGCCTTTCTTCAACTGATACGAGCTCGGAAAGCATTTAATACTTGATGCATATGTTCTTTCAAAATCCCTTGTATTTCCCTCCAAGTGAGTTTGAGCCTAGTATATTCTTCAGATATATGGAGTATAATACCATTCTTCTGCACTTTGTCTGCTTCATATTTAGCTATAGTGTTCCTGCACTATATAGTTTCATCAATGACCTCCCGCATTAACAACTGAATAGGGTCTCTATTTATTCTTTCTATCCATTCCTTGAAGGATTTAGCTTCTTTTCCTTCCTATCCTAATGTATGGGGATTGCAACCTTGACGTGCTAGCATTTTAATAAATTCTCTATCTTCATCAATCAATTTTCTGCATTCTACGGTGAGCTTTACAAATCCTTCAATACATTGTATTAACATGTCACCTTCCCATTTCAACTATTTCTTCCATTTTTCTGGTAATGGAAGTTCTTGTTCTGATATTACATCACCCTGTATTAACTCTTGGATATTTAACTGCATGAGAATTTCAATGTTTTTCCTTTCTTCAGTAACTTGCTCCTAGTGAAATCTACATTCATTTTCAAATCTTTTTGATTTTTTTGAATAGCGGTATGCTTCCTTGTGCTTCCCTATTACATTTGTAAAATTTCTTTGTTCCTGTTTACCACTTGATTTAAGAACTTATCTTTGACCTGTCACATTTTCTAAAATGGGAATTTCTTCAATGATTTCTGGCATATATTTGGGATTATTAGGGTTTGGCACTATCTCCTCTGTTTGAAGACTTATATCTTCCTGTCTATCCAGATTTTCAACTTCATCTCTCTAAACATTAGTTTCTTTATGGAGAAATACTGCAATTGCATCCACTTATTCTTGTGACATTAGTACTAAGACAATATTTCATATTTTCTTCTTACTACGTGCTCATCTTCACAATTAAGCCAATAATCTTCTAAATGTGGCACATGAGCATGATAACCAACTATATTCTTGGAAATATTTCCTTCAATATCATAATATATTATCTGGAGTGGGAACTCTTCAAAATGGTATGTTCTCAATTCTTCTTCACACAAGTCAGTCACTTTGATTGCATTACACTTATAATTTCCTATTGCAATGGGAAATTTAAAAGAGTCCTTGCGAGCATGGATGTAAAGAGCCTGAGATGGTTTCAACTATCTCAACAATTCTAATAAAACAATTTTATCTGCTGGGTACCTAGGCAGCATGAATGGATGTCCATCAAATCCCTCCACCCTAATGTAGGAGTAAGTAGGGAACTGTATGTACTAGCCTCCCATTGGTCGAATAACACTTTGTGCTTCTAGGGATAATCTTTTGGCTTTATCACTTTCCATTGTTTTGACCAACTTCATGGAGAACAAATAATTGAATTTCATGTAATCATCTTTGTATCCATGGATGATGATCAGGGGTAGATGTGCATATATCAAACTGTTTCCCACCTTTGTTCCCAGAGTACCAATATGTTTCAACCCTTGTTTATTGGCCCTCATGTAACATGAGTAAATAACATATGACGACATATAAAAGCACCTGGTTTTGGGAAATGTTGGTATCTGTTCATACAATCTGTCACTTATAAGCTTTCTCCAATGCAATTGTATGAGACCTTCCACCAGGCTGGATATTATTATAAACATCCAAGGTTCAAATCTGCTCGCATCTCTTAAACCAGCTACCCTACTCACCAAAGTTATAATATCTTGCATTTCTTGTTTGAACATAGATCTCTGAATTACCTTGGTCTATGGTGTAATTGGCTCTTGGCACCATTGGGTACTCATAAGTTCTCTATTGCACTCTTCAACATTCTTATATGTCTTGCCCTTGACTTTCATATGAACATTGTACATTTGTGTGTAAATGGGGAGACCAAATGTGCATATGATTCCTTTCTGTGAGAGGTCTACATAAATTATCCCTTCTTTCTCAACGACCCTTTTGGCTGGGTTGTAATAATTCATACATTGCATAACTAATTCAGGGGCCTCCATTGCTAGTAGAAACCCTCATGCCAAAAGTAACCCATTTGCTACAACGTTCTTGGTACATTGAGAAGCATTTTCTTGTAATACCCGTGAATAGATTTCAATATTAGAAGACCATCCCATATGAGTGTCTGTAACCACTACATTGATTGGTATGGCTTGTGAATTGCAATATTTAAATTCATCTTCTAGCCATGCGTCAGAAGTACTCATTTTCTCTAGTGTGTTCTACATTTTCCAGAATGTTTGTCTTGCATGCGAGTTAGGGTTAAATTTAACAAAAAATTATAGTTTATAATTTTTTCAATTCATTTTTTGATTAAATTCAAAAAATCAGAGAATAATCAACGTTTCAATATCTAAATGGAAATACCATTATCAAGACCTTTTAGCTTGAAAATCACTTAACAAAATATTAATTGTCTAAAACATACCTAGTTCTGGTTGATAATGATGATATTTTAGAATGCAACTTCAAAACCCTTGGTAGTTGTGTTTTGGTTTCTTGAACTTTACCTCTCCTTGTGTGCAAGTGTCATTTCATTCTTTCAATGTCCTTCACAAATTCACAGTGTGACGCGAAGTGAAGTGTTACAAAAGCAATTGCATGCTTGAGGTGGTGCCAAGTACATAGGTAGTTTGACACCTTCATTAATTACTTGCTATTTTGCATTAATTCCTCGAATAAAGGTGCAATCATCACATATTAGGGTCCAAATCATAAACACCTAGATTTCTGTGTGGGCTCACTACTAGAGGAGAATGATGATGCGATGATTATATGTGGCAATCAGATGTCGCGCTGATTCTTTGTAAGGTATAGGTTATTAAAGATACGTGATCAATTTGTGATCATTGGGATTAAAGCTTTCTGGTATTGTCTTTAAAAAGAAACACTGGTCAAGATCCAGGAATAACCTCTAAGCTTTAGAAAGAGAAAACTGGAACAAGAGAAATGACTGGAAACCAAGTCCAAGAGAGAGATTAAAAAATTTCAAAATAGATTCTCCAGTTTCTGACTTCCGAGTAAGAAAAGAAAAGGAAATAATAAAATACCAGACTCCAGTAAAAAGGAAACTACTAGGATTGACGACTCCAGTAATTGAAGTACTGAGCAGAGCTAGGACCAAGTGAAGATACAAATTCTCCTGGTGCCAACCTAGGACTCTGGGATTCTGGTTTTCGGTAAATGCTAAACTTTTTGAAAAGACCAAAACACCGAATCCGAGAAATAAAAGGATAAAGTGAAAAGACCAAGAAAAATTGAAAGAGAGATTAGCAACCAACCAGGCCATAGAATGATGTCGAATCAAACAAAATAAAAAAGGAACAAAGGGAAGAAAATAAAAAAAAGAGGGGTCCACATTTTTCCAAGGGGAAAAATGGGGCGTGTTGTGAGACCACACAAGACCTAGGTGGGACTCATTCGCACAAGGTGTAAAATGAGTACCAGACACTAAATCTAGGCCACACAAGCTAGGAACACCTAAATTATGACTAGTTACTGATTGGTGTTAAGATTATCCTAAAAAAAGATGCAATAAATGAGGCTTGTGGATGCAAAATAGGGCCAATTAAAGCATAAGAAAGCCCAATTATTAATGACAAGCCTAGAGGAATGTGAAAGTGTGTTACAACACTTTACAACACTCTAAATAAGGCAAGATTAATGTTGATTATGATTAAAATTATATTTATTATGCTTAGTTAATTGATAAAACCCTATAAAAGTGTGAAAGTGTGTTACAACACTTCACAACACTTTAGCAAGGAACCATTAAATTCCATTAGTTCACAAGGTCCCAAGACCTAATGTGAATGTGTTATCCAGATTACAACACTAAATCAAAGCAAAATTAAGCCAAAATCGACAAGGAGGACCCAAACAAGTGTGAAAATATCAAGGGACCCATTTTTTGACACTATAGTATCATTTTTTTTCACCATTTTCTTTGTGTTTTCCACATCCTAAAAATAAAACATCTTTAGATAAAACATAATCATCAAAATTATTATTAATCTTATGGGACCCATAGTGACCATTTTGTCCTCTTTCTTCCTCCATTCTTTCCTTGTGCCTTTCTTGTTTTCTTCCTTTCTTTCAATTGCATTTGTGTGGGCTAATCCCACATGACTTCTTCTCCATGCTGTTTCCATCATAGGGCTACAACACTGCACTTCAACATTCTTATTTTCTCTGTCCTCTTTTCCAAACCTTTGCTTTTCCTTTTTCTTCTCTTCACTGTCCTCTATTACAACTTCTTTTCCTTCTTCATTTTCTACACGCAAATCAGTACTTGCCAATTTGTTATGAAACAAACAAGGTATTTTAACTTCATCTTTTTTTTTCTTCTGATCTTCCTCAACTATATCTTTCTTCTTCATTCCCAAGATTTCCTCAAGGGCATCCAATCTTACTTCTATCTTCTTCAACTCTGCAATGAGCTTCTTTTCTCTCACCTTTTCCCAATACTCTTCCCAAAATAACATTCTCACAGGTCTTCTAATGACCCATCTTGTCTTCTTCTTCATAGTCATTTTAGAGACTTACAAGTCCCTCTGCAATTACAAGTACTCCTTGCAACAATATCTCTCTCTTGTTTATGCTCTACCCAACAAATGGTTTCTAGAAGACACACCTCTCTCTCGTGCACCTTCTACCTAGCCTTAACCTCTGTTGGAGGATAAAGTCATAGGTCCTCTTTCATACTTGCAACAAAACTCAGACTCACACATTTGAAAAAACCCAAATCCTTGAATTTTCTCTCAACACATATCCAAGAAAAATAACTTACTGTTGTAGCACCTCCCTGTTGATCATCTTGCTCTGATACCATTTGATGCAGTCAAAGAAAAAGACCCCAATTCAAAGTGTTGATCTTTGTATCCTCCACACCAATTTCTCTTCAATGCACTGAAAATTAATTCTCAAAGGGAAATAAAGAAGACCCAAAAAGTTTTAACTTGTAAATAATCGAGCATACATATAACTACACATAGAATTGTTGACATACCACTTTTTAGAATCGAATTTGAACATGTAAACATCTTCCATTTTCTCTATAAATTTATCCATAAAGAGATCCCACCTTCATCTACATGAATACAAGTGGGTCTAAATTTATCTACCTATGCAACCATGCTAAAATCAAGCTGAAATCCTAGAAAAATCATTTTTGAATGCTGGAACTATGTTGCAGACAACCTTGTGACATACCAATTTTTGAAAATTAAATTGAACCTGCAAATAAAATTATTTTCTTCTAAAAACTTGTACAATGAAATCTCCCATATTAATCTATAGGAATATATGCCCACTATACTTTTTCTACCATCAATACCATACTAATTTTCGAGCCAAAATCTCAAAAAACCCATTTCTAAATACTGGTTCAAGCCCTTCCTACAACTCATTTTGAAAATTTTCTTCTATAGCTAGGCATTTCAATTCCTCATTTTTGGAGCTATAAATTAAGAAATGAAATCACTCCAATATGCTTTCAAAACCCCCTGCAAACCACTACCTCTATTCTAGAAAAAAGATGCATGCATGAATGTAACTCCTGCATGCAACATGTATGATGCCAATTAAATTTCCAGCTACACACGAGCATTATAATTCTCTTCCGTGCCATTGTTGAATATCATAAATTCAATTTTCTCAACATTATGTGTTGAATTTCAATTTTACATATTTTTGGCTTTTCCAACACATTAAATGTGCACCAAATAATTCATCAAATTACAATTTTTGAGCCAATAAATAAAAAAATAGTTACATTAATTTGGCCTCATTTTTAACCCTTTGATAAAATTGAAACATTAAAATATCATCCAACTTAATAAATATTTCTTTTTCCATTCTATGAGAGTGCCCAAACCAAGTGCCTGAAAACTCCCTACAACAAGCCAAAAATCAAAGAAAATAGGCATGTTTTTCTTTTTTTTTGATGCAAGATTGCCATACACCCTTGGATGTGCATCAAAATGTAAAAGAGCTTGGTGAATTTGACCATACTCCACAAAATTATTAGATCCAACACCAAAACTATGTGAAAATTAGAACTTGACTCTACCATTATGATTATGAAAAATATGTGTGATGCCAACATTTCCATGATAGTGTTTTTAAGTACCATTATCATTAATTCTAACCAAGCTCGAAGGTGGGAATTTTCTTTAAGTAATTTGATAATATAGAGGGTTATTATTGGAAGAGGAAAAGGGGGGAGAATCTATAATATTTCCAAGTCTCTTTAGAACTCTAAATTCCCACCAAGTTCTCAATTTTTATATTGAATTAAAACTTGATAGGTTTATTTCGGATTGGCTATTATTCTACCCCAATACCTTGTTGTACCATTAAAAATTCTTTGATTTTCTCTAAGAATATTTTAGCATATCAAAATTTAGGATTGCTATCATGCAAAATATAAAAAGTTTTTAGTTTCTAAGAAGGTCATTGTTGATTCACAAGGGAGTATTGGATAGAGACAAAATTATTACGTGCAATTCCCAACAAATCACACAATAAGTGGTGAATAAAAGTGGCAAAATCGTAAACTAAAAGATGTCTACCAAAATATTCATCTTGAAGGAAAATAATATATCTATTTAGACCATCAACCCCCTTTATCTAAAGATTATCTTGATGAAGAAATTTATCTAAAGCTGCAGGTTTATGCAAAAGATTTTTTTTTAAATTTTTTTGGAGAGTTTTATAAGTAACTTGCACAATATAGATCCTATAATTTGAACCGTAGATTTTTGGCTCTCAGGACTTCTCTAACTCTTCTAGGGTTTTTCACTTAAAAGGAGAGAATTAGGCCAAAAATGCAAACTAGTTCATTTGAATAATGTTATGTGTGATGTTGTCTAACCTAGATGAAGTTAACTAAATGCATTCAACTAATCTAAATGGATGAAAATGAATGCAAACGTGAAATTAAAGCTATGTTTGAAAACATACTATGATATGCAAACAATGAGGTAAATAAAAAAATTATGCAGAACAGAAAGAAACAAGATGAATCTGAGTGCACCTGGATGAAGTGTGATGAATATGGAGTGTTCTGGATGCTAGTGGAAATTACTGATTTTTCACAGTGGGGCACATTCGCCCAGGGTGGAAAATTAGTCCTCTTCCTAGTGAAAAACTGTCAGAAGTAAGTTTCTGTCTGTCGGGATCCGAAATCTGACAAAATTCAGATTTTCAGTCCTAAGGTGGGACTCATTCACCACAGGTGGAAAATCAGTCCTCTCCCAAATTTCTAAAAATTCAGGAGACAACTCTACAACACCATATTTGGAAATCATTGCTTGTCGGGTTGCTGAAGTCAATTATGTAGAAAACGGATAGAAAACCTTCTCCAAGCTTGAAATAGACATAAGTTGACTTGAAGCACCTAGTTGACTTGTAAACCAATCTTCGACACCAAAAAGATTATCAAATCTGCATACCTAGGTCTGCAAACAAACATGCAATAGGGGAAAAATGGTTTAAGGTTAGTGAATAGAGGTTTGCCTTGGTCAAACCCCGTTTTTGGTAATCAAACCTTCAATAAAATAATGAAATGCAAAGGAATGATAAACTTACAACATGCAATTGCTATCAACTTACCAAACCCTTGATAATGTAAGTTTGAAGTAATGTCAATGGCTGCTTCAAAGTGCTTGAATAGTGCTTAAAAGAATGTTGTAAAATGCTTGAATGCTTGAAATATGAGATGAAATGTTTGAATGAGTGAGGAGATGCAAAATGAGGTGAAAATCACATATCTATACACACCTGTGCCTTAGTTACCCATTCATACCTCATCACAAGCTGAAATCAAGTGATTTTGAATAAAATCCTGAAAGGAAATTTAAAGTATTTTGAATTTGGGGCCAAGGGGGACTCATTCACCACCCATAGTGAATTGGTCCCACCCAGGACCTAAAAAAGATTGTTAGGAAATATGTTGTATTTAATATTGTTTGTTGGGTTGATAGTCAAAAATACACTTAATTAAGCATATAAGTGGATAAAGGGGTCAAATAAAGCATAAGAAAAGGATAAATAGTGAAGATGTGCCTAGAAAAATGTGAAAGGTTGTTACAAGACTTTACAACACTTCAAAATAGGACTTGTTGATGAATAAAAAGGTGATTTTTAGGTGAATTGTAATTAATAGAGTCTAGAAGAATGTAGAAATGTCTTACAACACTTCACAACACCTTCACAAGATGCTATTTTTTGAGTTTTAGTACCTAAATAAGCATGTTCAAGCCATGTCACAACATAAAATCAAAGCAACATAGTTCCAAAACCATGAAACAAGACCTAAAAGGCCATGAAAATGACAAGGGGCCATTTTTCTATGACACATTTAGCCAACTTTAGTGAGAGGATGAACTTGCTTCAAACTCACACTAAAGTAGCCATGAACATCAAGAGAAGAGTTCAAATGTACTTACGCTAGCAAGATGGAATGGAAATGATCAAGAGGGATAATCAAGCCCCTAGGATGAAGATCCCATGGAAAACTAAACACAAGAACAAAGGAACACACAAGTGTTGAGATGAATCAAATGAAGCTTTGATCATCAATCCAATTAGTTGTGGATTAGATATAGGTTGATTGTTTGAAAAACATAGAATGCATACTCACTCTGGGGCGACAGAACACAGGACGGTCCACTGGGCGAGAAGGCCCAAATGTACTCACTCTGGGGCCACAGAACTAGTTGTCCATAGGGTGAGAAAGCCCAAAAAGGTAAGATACATATGCTAGTTGGTATGCACTCACAAACAAATAGAAAAGTAGATATGGGGAAAAGTCATACTGCTAGGTGGGCTTCCCACTCAACCATATAAAATTTATACCCATTGATAACTTTAACAAGGCACCACAAATAAAAATTCTCATGAACAAAAAGACAAAGGTAGGTCACAAGCATGCAAGTTGCGCTATGCTAGGTGGAAAAAATGCAAAATGTAAAAATGCAAAAAATGTAAAAGATGTAAAAGAAGTTCAAAGGAGTCTTGTTCAGTTCATGCAAGGTTAGTCACTTAGGGAACATTGTGTCTAATGTCTCCAAGAGAGGACCGATCAAAGAATAGTATATTTGCAACTTAGGGGACGCAGTGCGTCACATCAGGCCACCAATAGGAATGCAATATGCTAAGATAGATCACAATTATGAAAGACATTACACCCAATGTCATCCACAAAGTGACAAACACATCATATAAATGACAAGGCTACACTAGGAACCAAGAATGCAAATGAATTAATGGTAATGTATGCCCCCCACTTTAAAGGAATTGCTACACATTGTTCTGTGAGAAATTACTTTAAAGTAGAGAAGAAAAGAAAATGCAAAAAAAAAACAAGACATGAGATCCAACTTGGAAACCCCTATGCCAAGTCATATGTTTCAAAGTTAGGCTGCGTTATGTCAAGGAAAATGAAAAACAAAGAAAGGGAGTTTCCCCCTAGAAAAGAAAGCACACCAAACACATAAGGGATCTATGGATTTGGGGTTAGTATGTTCATTGCTGCAATGTTTTTATGAAAGAGCTCAGAACTGTCATCGTTCCCCAAAGCACATAGAATTGGAAGAATGAAACAAAGAGAGAAAAAAAAAGGAAAATGAAATTCTGTTTTGGGTCAACATGGAAGATACATTGCAGTCTTGATGCTTTGCATCATTCCCAAAAGGAAAACACAAGCGAAATGAACAAAAATGAAAAATATTTTGGGTCAACATGAAGGAGACATTTTGGTCTCAATGATTTGCATCATCCACAAAAGGAAAACACAAAACAAAAGTTAAAAAAACAAGGACTTGTTGGGTCAACATGGAAGGGACATAGGGCGCTTCTATGCTTTGTGTCATCCCCAAAAGGAGAACACAAAACAAAAATGAAAAAGACAGTGTACGACATATAGAAGAAGAGAGATACAAATAGAAGAAGTGTACAAAGAGAGGGAATATCAAACACACGATATGGGGGAACACGATACACACATGAAAAGGAAAATAAAAATAGAAAAGAAAAAAGGGCTAGTTAGGCAAATGCACATTAGCCATCTAATAGGTCATTCGCCTCCCAGTCATGTTCAGTGTAATGTGAGGGCGACTGATTGTCCAAAGGAAGAATTGCAAGTGCCGAACCAGGAGTTGTACCAAGTTCTTCACTTGGTGAAGATGATGTATCATTTAAGCTCATTGTAGATGAAAATAAAGAATTTAAATCATTATGCACTTCATCTATTTTTTTGATCGTCGCATCATCATCATCATCATCATCATCAAGATTAATGACAACAGGAGGACGAAGGGTTATTTCTAAGGATGGATGGATCAAAAGTGGAGGTTGTTGGATTGGTTCAATATGTTGCGAAGGTTGCACTGGATTGTCATGTGGCAAGTTAGGAGAAGGAGGGTGGTCATCTATTACTTCATTCAAAGGTAAAGGTTTATTTTCTTTATCTTCTTCTATTCAAGATTGACGAGCAAGGAGACAATGATGACACCTTCGTTCCCTAGCACCATAGTTTCTTTTAATTCTGTTTTGGAGTTGTTGAGGTGTAAGAGTGGATTGAGTCATCATAGGTTCATCCGCTTCTGAAGAGGGAAGAATAGAAGAAATTGAAGAGGATGGATCATCCACTTTCTCTTTAGCTTTATAGACTTGTTTAAGGCGAGGAGGCATGACATGAGTGGTTTCATTTTCCCTTGGTCATTTAAACGATGGCAGGGAAGTATCAAGGGGTGGTTGTTCAGGAGGTTGTATGGTTTGCTCAATGTCAAACTCAAGTTGAAGCATGGTTTCATCTATGATAGGAGGTGCAGAAGTGGACGAGGATGAGTTATGAAGAGACAACTCAACTATATTTTTGGCTTTAAACTTTTGATAAGCAATGAAAACGAAGTCCTTTTGAGGTGTGATAGGTTCCATAGGTGTAGGCAAAAAGGCTTCTAATGAAAAATTACCTTTGGAAGATAAAGGATTAAAGCCACTATGGTGTATGGTGACTATCTCATTGTCATGTGGAAACTTCGAACACTTGTGAATGACTTATGAGACCACTTTCATTGAGCAAAGGCAAGGGTGGCCTAGCTGCAAATGAAATTGGTCAGATTGTGGAATAATTGAAAATTTTACCTCCAAAGTTTTAGGTCCTATTTGTAAGGGTAGCACGATCAATCCGATCGTAGGGCATGAAAAACCAATATGTGTCTTAATCCATGTAGTTGGTTTATTATATTCATCTTGATATAGCTCATGTAATACTAGAAACTCCTCTCTGATCACATTCTCACCACAAGCAAGATCTATTAATATCCCATTAGTGGGATTATTACAGATTTTTCCAACTATGTAAAGAGGACCATCAAGAAGTTTTTGTAGTATGTCTTTAGAAGAAAAGGTGATATCAAGAGACTTATTGGTTTGGCCCTTATGAGGAATAACACCTATCATAGCTACTAGCTCATCCATAAGACTTTCCATAGTAATAGGAGGTGGTGTATCATGTTGTTCATTATGTATATCAATAGTAATTACATCAGTGGTTGAAGGTTCGCTAGCCTTGACAAAGGAGGTAGTATTTTTAGGCATGGGATTAGTGAAAATTTGAAAATTTTCACTAATCCCATGCCTAAAAATTTGAAAATTTTGGTTAGGGGGTGCAACAAACTTATTGCCTTGATCATTAAAACCCATAATGGACATATGGCTTGAATCAATGAGGTCTTGAACTAAATGTTTAGATGCCTACAGTGTTCAATGTCATGTCCATTTTGGAAATGAAAATGACAATAAGCATTAGGTTTGAAGGTGGGTGGTAAAGGTTGGTTTGGATCAAGCGGTCAGACGCATGGAAAAGTGAGTAGGCATTGTTGAATTAATTGGTTCATTGTGTTATGAAGGGTATCAGGTAGGGGAGTGACTGTCTCTTCAGGTCCCCATAGGTATAAGGCATCGCTGCTTTAACAACTACCACTTGATTTGGAATAGGTTGGGTTGGCTGCGGTTGAGGTTGAGGAGGTAGATTAAACTGTAAAAAGTCTCTATTTGGTTTGCGAAATTTTTGTTGGTTATTTCAAATGGTGTTGATTGTTGTGTTCAGGTTTATCAATTTGGTTAGAAGTGGATTTTGAATCACGACTTGAAACCGAATTATGGTATTCACGCAATGTTGTGCATATATGCATAAATGAAGGGAATTCCATCATTGTTAATTTATCCTGAAGGTGTGTGTGCAAGTTTTTGATAAACATCTTTTGCAGACGTGCATCAAGAATCTTGACATCAATTTGAGCATACACAGATTGGTATTGAGAGATAAAATATGTTACTTTTTCATCTGTGTTTTGTCTACATCGCATGAGGTCAGCCATTGTCTTTTTAGGTGTCATGTGAACTTGAAAGTAATTTATGAAAGCATCCACCAATTCCTTGAATGAACCGATGGAATGATTGGGAAAGTTGGAAAACCATTCTAAGGCAGTGTCTTTCAAGGTCCTTGGAAACAATTTGGCTAATAGTTTATCATCAAGGATGAAGTCACTACACAAAGCTGTATAGGCATAACATGGTTGACAGGGTCTCCTTTTCCTCCATATTTCTCAAACCAAGGCATTTCTATCCCTTGTGGCATCAGGGTGCGTAAAATTTCTAAGGATAAGAGGCTACTACGAACATGATATGTAAGTGGAGTGGATTGACCTTGGCTAATGGTGGAAAGTTGATGTTGCATAGATGAAACAATGGTAAGTAGTTTTGTAAGAAGGGGATCAAGGTATGTGGGTTGAGGTGGAAGGGAAAATGGTGATGGAGTTTAGGTGATATGAGGTGAAGTCAAAGGAATACTATGAGGTGTGAAGGTGGTGGAAGGGACTTGCGATGCCACAAGAGAAGTAGGACTGCTAGTGGAAATCAAGAAAGGAGTAGCCTGATGCATAGTTGTATGGACTTGCAGATTGGTATAAGTTGGTATGGAAGCTATGGTTGAAGGGGGAGGAACTTGAGGTCTTCCTTGGCTTACAAGAATGGTTATAGATTGGGTTTTAGAAGAGATGTTTATTGTAAATCTTGGAAATCTTCTTCATCACTTGCAAGCCATCATCAATTTCAATCAAATGATGAAGATTATCAATGGAAGGTATGGAAGTTTGGGAAATGTTTTCAAGTGACAAGTCTTGTTGTAAATGTGCAAATTCTTCATGAATACTAATGACCTTGTCTTGAGGAAGAGAGTTGTTTTGGTTGTTAGCATTCATTGGATGAAAAGGTGAAGGTATAGAAGTGGTATTGTCAGGGCCTAATGCACCATTGTCCATACGAGGAGTAGGAGCTCTTGAGATCCCAAGGTCCACAATGAAAGTGCTATTGTGGGAAGCCATGAGTCTAGAACTTCTTCTCACCAAAGTATTATCAACGGGGCACCAAACACTCATGCAAGTACCACAAAGGAGGGTTGAATAAAAATGTAAACTAATCTAAGAGTTTGAAATGAAAATAACAAAAATACTGCTAACTGTAAATGAGATCTAACTACAGAAAACAAAAATGCAGGAAAATGCCAGAAATGTGCTAAAAATATTGTTTAACAAGTGCAGAGGGACTGACTCGCACTGGGTGGAAAATGAGTCCCAATATGCAATTTTTTTATTTTTTTCAGAAAATTTAAAATGATTTTAATGTCATACAAAATGGAAACAATGATGCAGAATGCAGATTTTTACTTTTTTCAATGAGATGCAATGCAAAAATGAAATCTAAATGAAGCTTTCACTAATGCAAGATAAAAGATCATAAAATACAAAAACAAAACAATGTACTAATTGAATGTTAATGCAAATGTGAACTAGGATGCAATATGTAAAGGAAATAAGAAATGCAAAGTGTTCAAAAGTCAGGTTCACCAAAACGAACTGTAGATTTTTGGCTCTTAGGACTTCTCTAACTCTTCTAGGGTTTTTCACCTAAAAGGAGATAATTAGGCCAAAAATACAAACTAGTCCATTCGAATAATGTTATGTGTGATGTTGTATAACCTAAATGAAGTTAAATAAATCAATTTGACTAATTTGAATGGATGAAAATGAATGCAAAAGTGAAATTAAAGATATGTTTTAAAACACACTGTGATATGCAAACAATGAAATAAATGAAGAAATTATGCAGAACAGAAAGGAACAGGATGAATCTGAGTGCACTTGGATGAAGTGTGATGAATCTGAAGTGTTTTGGATGCTGGTGGAAATTTTTTATTTTTCATAGTGGGACTCATTCACCCAAGGTGGCAAGTTAGTCCTCTTCTTGGTGAAAAATTGTTGGAAGCAAGTTTCTGTCTGTTGGGATTCAATATTTGACAAAATTCAGATTTTTCAGTCCTAAGGTGGGACTCATTCACCATAGGTGGCGAATCAGTCCTCTCCCAAATTTCTGAAAAATCAGGAGACAACTCTGCAACACCAGATTTTTAAATCATTTCTTGTCGAGTTGCCGAAGTCAATTTTGCAGAAAACAGACATAAAACCTTCTCCAAGCTTGAAATAGACTTAAGTTGACTTGTAAACCAATCTTCAACACCAAAAAGCTTGTCAAATCTGTATACTTAGGTCTACAAACAAACATGCAATAGGGGAAAAATGGTTTAAGGTTAGTGAATAGGGGTTTGCCTTGGTCAAACCCCATTTTTGGTAATCAAACCTTCAATAAAATAATGAAATGCAAAGGAATGATAAACTAACAACATGAAATTGCTATGAAATTACCAAACCCTTGATGATGCAAGTTTGAAGTAATGTAAATGGCTTCTTCAATGTGCTTGAATAGTGCTTGAAAGGATGTTGTAAAATGCTTGAATGCTTGAATGAGTGAGGAGATATAAAATGAGGTGAAAATCACATATTTATACACATTTTTGCCTTAGTTACCTGTTCTTACCTCATCACAGGCTGACATCAAGTGATTTTGAATAAAATATCGAAAGGAAATTTAAAATATTTTGAATTTGGGGCCAAGAGGGACTCATTCGCCACCCATGGCGAATGGGTCCCACCTAGGACCTAAAAAAAAGTGTCAGGAAATATGGTGTATTTAATATTGTTTGTCAGGATGATACTCAAAAATAGACTTAATTAAGCATATAAGAGCATAAATGGGTCAAATAAAGCATAAGAAAAGGATAAATAGTGAAGATGTGCCTAGAAAAGCATGAAATCTTGTTACAAGACTTTACAACACTTCAAAATAGGACTTGTTGATGAATAAAAAGGTGATTTTTAGGTGAATTGTAATTAATAGAGTCTAGAAGAATGCAGAAATGTCTTACAACACTTCACAACACCTTCACAAGACACTATTTTTTGAGTTTTAGTACCTAAATAAGCATGTTCAAGCCATGTCACAACATAAAATCAAAGCAACATAGTTCCAACACCATGAAACAAGACCTAGAAGGCCATGAAAATGACAAGGGGCCATTTTTCTATGGCACAAAACCTTTCAAAATCAATCCAAGAAAATAATAATGTCTATCTAGAGATACCTTTTGGGATGCTAAATTATAATATATATAATCAATGCGGAGATGAAATTATCTACCTATCAAAAGATATTTTGGTTTCCATTTTTTAATTAAAAAACCATATTGCATGATTGCATACTAAAAATAAAAAATACATAAATCCAACTAACTTCAATACATTTATTTTTTTATTCAAGGAGATCAATGAATTTCACACAAAGAGGGCTAGGTTGGTCCCATCCATCATCATACAAAAGAGCAAGGTATCCCTTCTCCATAATCCATAAAAAATATATCTTTGATTAGACTATTATCTAATTTCATTGTTCTTCATATCTTAGAACCTCTACCAAGGTTTTGCATCCTAGGGATGAAAGTATGATTCTCCATGTTTAGGTATTTAAGCTTAATTCCCCCCCCCATATGTCCTATTTCTCCACACATATCTCCAATATAATTTGGTAAAAATAGTTATATTGTTGTGTGAGGGGGAAGGAATCCATTAGGAAAGATGTGAAAAACAAGATAAAACATAGGATTGAAATCATAAACTAATCTAATTCAAAAACACTTAATCTATCGTATTCCATCACTCATGAAATGTGAAAATCTAAGCTATTTGAATGAAAGATCCTAGGATATTCAAACCAATTCAAATAACACAAGAAAATATTACCATCCCATGTTGGAGTGTATTTGCATGATGTTGGATTGTTCATATCATTGCAAAACCTCCATTTCTTGTACGCAAAAGCTTGATGATTTGATGCTTGTTCTTGAAGAAATGATGAAGCTCTATCAATGGTGATCTTGACAGCACTTCGTTGCATAAGGTAAATTGAAATTCTCATCCTTATTTGTGAAGAGAAAGGCTTGTTATATAGAAAAAAGGAATTTTGAATCGACGGTCAAGATCGCGTTGGAGAATATCTAGATCAACGGTCAAAATGAGTTGAGAGGATTTAGACATGAGGAAATTGTGCAAAGTTAATTGCACAATTAGGGTGATTGAAGAATAGATTGGCTAGTTAGGATTTTGATTGCTTAGTTAGCAATTGATTGATCAGTTAGGGTTGAGTTAGGAATTAGATGGTTGAGTTAGCAAAATTAGATTGCTTAGTTAGCAAAACAGATTGCTTAGTTAGAAATCCATGATTTCCTCAATCAAAAAGGTGAGGAATATTAATTAATGAATTAAATTAATTAAATAATTCCAATTTTGATTTTTTCTATTTTGAATAGTTTGATTTAATTATTCAAATTTTGGAGGGAAGTGTGATAATTAAATTATTATGATTTAATAATTCAATTAATTTTGAGGAATAAGGTGAATTAGTGACGTAATCAAATAAATAGTGTTGTTTGACTAATCACGACGGAATAAGATAAGATTAGGACTTTATTAAATAAATGTAATTTATTTAATTAGTCGAAAATGATGAAACATGAATTAATCAAATAATGTTGTATTAATCGACTAATTTAGTAGAATTAGGGTTTTCAAGACTTTATTAAATATAACAATTTTTATTCAATTTGTCAAGAATGATGAAATGTGAATTAATTAAATAATGTTGTATTATTCAATTAATATAGGAAATAGGGTTTCAGATGTCGTTCAATGCCATTCAATGCATTGTGAGATGTCATGGGATGATTTTGAGATGTTCTGAGATGTTCTGAGCTAATTCTAAGATGTTTCGAGATGATTCAGAGTCGTTCCAAGACGTTCTGGGTTGATTTAGAGTTGTTTTAAGTCATACTGGGGTTGTTTCAAGATGTTCTGAGTTGGTTCAGAGTTGTTCTGAGTCATTTCGGGGTTGTTCTGAGATGTTCCTAGTTGATTCAAAGTTGTTTCGAGTCATTTTGGGGTCGTTTCAAGATGTTATGAGTTGATTCAGATTTGTTCCGAGTTGCTTCGGGGTCGTTTCGAGTCATTTTGGGATCATTCCGAGACATTCTAAATTTGTGATAAGTGTTAAGTCAATTTTACATGTCTACATTTTTCCCCTCTTTGATACAAAGTACTGGTTGCTTTGTTTCAAAGATTCTATTTTTAAGATCATGTGTTTTGAAAAAAATTTATGCGCCACTATGCCCCAGTGTTTCATGGAATGATGGTAGGACTCTGTGCTGCTCCCTCAAGAGGTTGACCAAAAATTTCAAGTTTGAGGTCAAGCTCACGACACCAATGGAAAATTTAGCTATAGGAAAACTGAAAACCACCTACACCATTGCAAATATCATGAAATTCTACCCCATTTAAAAAAAAATCCACTGAAAAATACTTCCATATGACCAAGATATGGTCGTTTGAAGATAGGGTAAAAAAAGTAGTAATTACCAGTCAATGGCGAAGTTTTATGATTTTTAAGCTTTTGCCTCAGTTTTCACACCTTTGCATTCTAAGAATCTACACCTGACTTATTTCCAAGCTTTTGACTTATTTCCACACCTTTGACTAGAATCTTCGCTTTTGTTTTGAGCATTTGACCTAAAAGATCGCCTTTGATCATAAAGCTCACTTTTGACTGTTTCAAGTCTTGAAAGCCCGCCTTTGACATAGATCATTGCCTTTGAATTATTTCCACGCACTTGTTTCCTCTCCTTTTCTTGAAAAGCTCACCTTTTCTTGAAAAGCTCACCTTTTCCTGAAAAGCTCACTTTTGCTTGGTGCTTTTTGAGCATTTTCTCAAGAACCCTTGCATGTGCTTGTTTTTGCCTGTTTGCTACCCTAAGTCTTGTTTTTCATCATTTTTGTGTTGTTTTGTGTTGCTTTACATGTTCAGAGTGAAACCCTAATATCACGAGTTAAAATGATTGCAGGTGGTCATCCTATTAGACAACCAAATCTAGATGGTGGTCTGTAGCTTGGTCTATAGAATGTTTCCCTTTTTTTTGGGTAGTGTACTTGATCTTTATTATATTGTTGTTTAGAGACATATTGCAGACATGATTTTTTGTATATATATTCATCGGCCCAGTGAAGGCCTCGTATATATATTATGATTTTGTATATCCTATCACACTTATGATGATGTACTCTCCTTTTTGATGATGATATAAATGAGATATACCTTCTCTGATTCATTCTCATTTTATGCTTCCCGGATGACGATGTATGATGGTGTATGCATATGATATGGATGAATCATATATTATTTCATACGATGTTTTATTATGGATGATCAATTAATCATTTTGATATATGATGTTTATGCGGTGTTGATATATGATGGATGTATTCTCCATACAAGATAGATGATGTTTTTATTGGTTTATTATCATCATGATATGTACTAACGACATTGTGGATGCAAGATGGATGTTAGTTAGAAGAAATATTATGATAATGGATAGAAATGTGATGTTGTTAGTAGTGATGAGTTGCTTTTGCTTTACTTGGAGGCTTCACAGTTTTTTGAACAATCTTGTTTGATGTAGCAAATAGATACGATGCACTAGGGTATTAATGACCAAGGTGAATTTGTATCCATTGCGTGGACTTTGACTCTACAAACAAAGAGTATTTTTGTTCATACCAGACATACAAAAACTTTGTTTAAAGTATATAGTTGGGTTGTGTTGGAAATTTTTGAACTAGTCACATAGAGAGGTATAGGACAACTTAACATGAGAATGCTACATGAATTTTAGACCATTTACATAGAGAGGTATGAAATACCTAACATGCAACTGCTACATGAATTTCAGAGCATTTACATAAAGAGGTATGAAATACCTAACATGCAACTGCTACACAAATTGTTTCAACAAAACTTCCATACACTCAATAAAGCAAGTATTTTCCATGATAGTTTTACAAAAATATATTGCAAGAAACAAACTGAAATGATGCTCAATTGCCCCCATTCCTTCTTCTCTAAATCCTTATGGAAATCCTCGAGAGATCCTAGGAATGAGTAAATAAAATAAATCAAAAAGATAAGACTATAAAAAGATAAAAAAAAGTTACAGTATCACTTGCCATATCTATTTGGGGTGGGGCTATTATCTGGTGTTGATCATGTCTATTGCAGGATTGGATCCGTTAAGGCATATCTCAGGATGTTGTTGGGACTTGTCAAAAAGATAGGTAGTTGATACTTTGGCCTTGTTTTCGGTTGTTTATAGTCAGAGTTTTGCGATTATTTTCTTGAAATTTCTAGCTTTTGATGTTTTCTTTCTTTCTTTCTTTGTTTTGTCAAAGGGTGAGTGTGACAATTTGTTTATTATGGGTGTTGTTTTGTTGGAGATTGTGATGGCGGACATGGGTCTTTTTGATTTTTCTAAGTTTTATGATGCTGCTTTTGAAATTTTATAGGGACTAACCTAGGGTCTTGGGGGCTCATCAAAGATAAGCCTTGCCTACATTGTACATGCAAAGGCTCGTAGTTCGCTTGGTTTGAGTGTTTTTGACCTTTTCCATTTTGTGAATGTTTTTGGCTTTTTTCTGTTTTGAATGTTTTTGGATTTTGTGTGTTTTGACTAAGTTGAAATAAAGCATGTTGGAAACCTAAGGGGACTAACCTAGGGTCTCGGGGGCTAATGATCCTTTCCTATGTTGTACACGCAGAGACCACATAGTTCAACCATTTGACTCAAAGCATAAAGTATTTTTGGGTAAACAACATTGATAATGTGGATTGATATTCCGCTTTTGTGTCTAGAGGATATGTTGCAGGAAATCTACTTGAACTAGCTGTGAGGTTCAAGCAAATGTTGATATCTTAGACTGTTTGAGTGAAGGAATAACCCAATGATTTTTTTTTTGTTGATGTTTTTCAAATGTGTTTTGGGATTTTTACCCTCTTTCCTGGGGTGATATAAGATGTTGATGACTTGGATTGATATTTCACTTTTTTTCTCTAGAGGATATGTTGTGGGAAAGCTTACTTGAACTAGCTGTAGGGTTCAAGTAATTGTTGATATCATAGAATTTTTGAGTGAAGGAATAATCCATGTTGTTGGTATCTTTGAAGGTTACCTTGGTAGTGTGTTGGTGGTACACCTTGTTTCATTTTTTGATTGTTTTTTGGATTTTTACCCTCTTGTCTGGGTGTAAGATATTGAAAACTAGGATTGATATTTCACTTTGCTTTTCTAGAGGATATGTTGCAGAAAAGCTTACTTGAACTAGCTATAGGGTTCAAGGAACTATTGATATCTTAGAATTTTTGAGTGAAGGAATAATCCATGTTGTTTGTATCTTTTAAGGTTACCTTGGTAGTGCATTGGTGGTACACCTTGTTTTTGGGATGAACTATTTTGATTTTTATGTTGGATTTTTACCCTCTTTCCTGGAGTGTAAGATGTTGAAAACTTGTATTGATATTTCACTATGTATTTCTAGAGGATATGTTATGGAAAAGCTTACTTGAACTAGCTGTGAGGTTCAAGCAACTGTTGATATCTTAGAATTTTCGAGTGAAGGAATAATCCACATTGTTGGTATCTTTTAAGGTTACCTTGGTAGTGTGTTGGTGGTACACCTTATTGTTGGGACAAACTATTTTGATCTTTTTGGATTTTTACCCTCTTGCCTAGGGTATTCTAATGTTTGAAAACTTGGATTGATATTTCACTGTGTCTTTCTAGATGATATGTTGTGGAAAAGCTTACTTGAACTAGCTATAGGGTTCAAGTAACTGTTGATATCTTAGAAATTTCTAGTGAAGGAATAATCCACATTGTTAGTATCTTTGAAGGTTACCTTGGTAGTGTGTTGGTGGTACACCTTGTTGTTGGGACAAATTAGGAAGGCTACCATGTGGTACACCTTGATGTTTGGACAATGCCTAGATCACAATGTGAGCTAGAAGACATAGATCAAAATTCATTCTGAAGCAAGATGCAAATACTTGCCCCTAATGTCTAGCAATGATAAATTATGTTGTGATAAGATAACATGTTTGAATATAGTATGCCCCTTTAGAAAATGCCTCATGGCTCAGATAATGCTACATATGATAGGGTCAATGATAGTGACCCATGTCAAGATGATTTCCATAAGCAAGTGTAAAGTGTACACCAAACATTTGTCAAGATCAAAACACATTGGATAAAAATGGATGCGATTTATTATGCATGAGCTGAGATGCTTCCCCCTGAAATGGTGAACGTAGATGCTCGATTCTACACATGATGCCTGTTTTCTAGGTTTTCATCATGGTACTTGTCCAAAGCGCCACCATAGTGGTTTTCATTGGAGGACAATTTTTCACTTGACTATTTTCATGATTTTTTAATTTTTTATTGAGTTTTGATGTCACACAAGATGCCTGTTTACCAGGTTTTCATCATGGTGACAATTTTTTTGCTCATGTTGAACCACTTGGTGGTGATAATGTAGATGTTGCTAGTGTTGATATGGTTGTTGTTGTTGTCATGACATGCCAATGATATCCTTCTTGGAGGAGTTGCTTTGCTAGGATATGGGCGCTTGAATGTAACCTCTAATAATTCTTATCTTCCTTGTCGATACTAGAGTTAACTTTACCTTGATGCACACATCACGATAGAGTGACCTTAGAATCCTTATGATAAAGAGTTGATGCCAAGACATGGTCAATGTGAGATTTGGATATCATGGATGGTGAAATGCGTTGAGGGATATGATTTTTAGATGGATTGGTTGATAGTTGGGAACCTTTGAGTCTCCAAACTTGGGATGATGAGCAATGATGGGTGTATATAGAGATTCGATTGGGACCAATGTCTTGATGTGCCTTGTAGGTTGCTCTTGAAGCTTTCTTTTGAATTGTTGGACTTCTTTGATGGATGAACTTCCCTTTTTGATTTTTTCGCATAGTTTCTTTGACTGATGGAGTTTGATATGGATGATTTTCTTTCTTTTTCTTTTGTATCCATTCAAAATTTTCTTGTCCACTTTGTTTTGTTGATTCTTTTGCTTCAATGAATTGTTCCTTTCTTAGGTATAGCTTTTTCTCTTATTGTTGGTCCCAATGAGAGGGTGGAAATATGTGTGGATGGCGATTCATGACATGGCTAGTTGTAGTGTTGGTAGAAATTTCATCATAAGGACTCTTCGTGCTCTCTATGTTGATGCTTGCATTAGATAAAGTTTCCCCCAGTATTAGAGAGGTGCCACTAATATGTTTAGATCCCTTACTTGTTGAATAACCAAGACTTTGATGCTTAGGATTTCCAATAATCTGCACTGATGCTAGGATACCCTGTTCATGTAGGCCTAATCCTTTGTCTTGATAATTCATCTATTGAGAAATAAGATATGTCTTACCTTGGAAAAAAGGTGCTAATCCTTCTCTAATTTGTTGTGAATCTTCAAATGTGATAGTTTTTCATTGGTAGAATCCTCCATATGTGGGATAACTTCTTGATTGAAATTGTCAACTTGATCTTATGAAATATCAGATTCTAATGGCCCTTCAAAATATATTGGTGCTCTTTTGACTAGTGTATACCCACTACTTTGTTGCTCAGGATTGTCACTTATCTTTCCTGATTTTGTTGGAAAATGTGCCTCAAGCTTACTGACATGAAACTCCTGAAAGGGAAAAGTCGGTGAGACCCTCTAAATGCCTTACCAACTAGCAGTTGTGTTCTAAACTTCTAAAGTGATCAGATTGCTGAGACTTTGATTCTGTCTTGCCGATGGGAGTCATCGGCAAGACATGTTGATCACTGTGAAAGTTCTAACTCTTTCCGCCTAGGCAGACCTCTTGCCGACAGGTTGGTTCCTATTGGATATCAGGGAGACTCTTGGCGACGAGTGGCATTGGGGAGAGGCATGAACATTCAGAATGAATCATTCCAACAGAGTATGTCTCGCCGAGGGTTTACACATTGGTGACATATGTCATCGAGGAGATGGTATGAACCTTTAGAGTGACTCATTCCGATAGCACTAGTATCGCCGATGGGTTGGCTCCTGGTGATCATCAGGGAGACTCTTGGCTGACAGGTTTGCAGTCAGTATGAACTCTTGTCGAGAGTGCTAGTCTCGCCAACAAATTTGTTTATGAATTTCTGATGGATCTCCACATGATGAACTTCAGTGTAACCTCTTGCCGATGGTGTTGCTCTTGCCGATAGACTAGTCAGGGTGACATGAGGGCTCGATAAGAGTCTAGGCAAAAGTGTTTCTTTCGCCGATAGGCTGGTGCATTTGGTATGACCTCTTGGCGATAGCGTTGGTCTCTCCAACTATTCTATGTTTGCTATGATGTCTCACCGATAGCGATGGTCTTTCCGATAGAGCTACATGATTTGAACATTGGTGTGAAGTCTTAGTGACATCGATGGTCTTGCTGATGGTTCTATAGTGAATATCGATGTGATGTCTTAGCGATAAAGTGAGTCTAAGTGACATGTATGCACTCGATATGATTCTTGCCCATGGTGGTGACTCTTGCTGATAACGACAGTCGAGCATTGTGGCATCAGGAGACACAACCTAGTGTCTCACCGACATGTGACTCTGTTGAACCATTTTGACAGAAGAATATCTTACGTGGTCTGTTTTGGACCAATAAGAGAAGAAAAATGTGAATCGTTAGCAGTTGGACTATTGTAACTGTTCCTATGAGGGAGATGAACAGACTGTGAGAGAATGGATTACTCTCTGGCAATGGCGGATGACTAATAACAATTCGAGTTAACGAAGTGTTGCTCGATTGAACACAAATTGATCTGAGTAAATTCATTGCATGTGTTTTGAGAGCTATTCTGTACGAGGTTGATCAAGGAAATGTTGCTGCTGTAAATTGACATCAGAAAGTTAAGTCTGAACTCTGTATGTAATTTTCTTTACTGTAATACAAAGAGGCTTTTCTTGGTGTGGTGGGTTTTTCTCCCATAAGGTTTTTCCCACGTAAATCTGGTGTCCAATTGTGTATGTTCATTTCTCTATCTCTGTTATTTCTTTCATGAGTATCTTAATTGGACTGTAATTGAAAAATTTAAAGTCACCTCTACATTCTTCCCTAAGGTTTTGGCGTTAGGAGAGTTTTTTCCACACCTAAGCTTTCCTTACAAGTGGTATCAGAGCCTGGCCAGTTGTGTTATCCTTGTGGGTACGTTGGGTTTTTTGTGTCAATTCATTTCAGTGGGAGTCTTGTAGAAGTCTGGTAATTTGAATTACAGATTAAGATGGCAAGCACTCCAGGAAAGATTGAAATTGAGA
The DNA here is from genome assembly GCA_007258455.2 of Sequoia sempervirens. Lineage (NCBI taxonomy): Eukaryota > Viridiplantae > Streptophyta > Pinopsida > Cupressales > Cupressaceae > Sequoia > Sequoia sempervirens. Next base: position 139,486 of record VDFB02131035.1, read on the forward strand.
AATTCAATGGTAGCAATTTTGAGTTGTGGAAACTTAAAATGGAAGATCTGTTGGTTGTCCGTGATCTTTGGCTTGCTATGTCTAGAATGAAGCCTACATGCATGAAGCAAGAGGATTGGGACCTTGCAGATCAAAAATCAAAGGGGCTGATAAGGCTCTGTTTAGCAGACTCTATTCTTCTAAATGTTCATGAAGAAAAGACAACATCCTCTTTATGGAAGAGACTGGGAGCTATTTATTAGGGCAAGTCCTTGGTGAATAAGTTGTTCTTGAGGAAGAAGTTGTACTCTTTGAAAATGTAGGAAGGAGCATCTGTTGCTGATCATTTGAATGCTTTCAACATGCTAATTGCTCAGTTAGCATTTGTGGGTGTGAAGATTGATGAAGAATATTGGTGTATGCTATTGTTATGTTCTTTGCCAGATTCTTGGGATCACTTGGTGATGGCTATTGGGAGTACTACTTCCTCTTTTAAGAGGGAAGATATTGTTTCTTCTTTGTTATTAGAAGAAATGAGAAGAAAATATTTTGAGATGGCGAAGGAGGCTCTTGCTATTCGAGGTAGATCGAAAGAAAAAGGAAAGAAGAAGGACAAGAAGTCCAAATCCAAATTATAAGAGGGGAGATCAAAGTCTCCTGGTAAGAAGTCCAAGGTAAAGTGCTGGAATTGTGGGCAACCTGGTCATGTTCGAAAGGATTGTAAAGATGAGAAGAAGAAGAAGAAGTATTCTTCTGACGATGATTCTTCTCAGAGTGATGCAGACGCATTCATTGTAGCCTTGGCTACATAGGCATCAGATGATACCTGGTTGATTGATTCTGGAGCATCTTTCCACATGACATATCATAGAGACTGGTTCACTAAGTATGAAAAATATGATGGTGGAAGGGTGTATTTGGCAAGTGATTCATCTTTGGAAATAGTTGGTCGTGGAAGAGTCATAATTCAATTCCCTGATGGAAGAGTGAAGGGAATCAATGATGTAATGCATATACCAGGTTTGGCTCAAAATTTACTTTTTGTTAGTAAGTTGAACGATATTTGAGTGCAAGTCACATTCTCTAGAAATGGTTGCAAGATGACTAGAGGCTCAATGGTGCTAGCAAGGGGTGCTCATATTGGTACCTTGTATAAGCTGGATGCACATGCTGTGCAATGCAATAGTGTCTCTGTAAAGTCACAGAAGGATACTCATGGAAAAAAGGAGGAAGATGTTCCTGATAGTGCAAAATCTATGGAGGTTAAACTTCTAGCATAAAAGACTATGCTCTAGCATCATAGGCTAGGCCACATTGGAGAAAAAGGTTTAAAAACTTTGAAGAATAAAAACCTGGTTGAAGGGCTTGATGATTGTAACCTCGAATTTGAATTTTGTGAACATTGTATATATGGTAAACAACACCGTGTTTCATTTTACTCCAGTCCTCACAAATCTTCTGGTTTACTTGATTACATTCATTATGATGTTTTTGGTCCAACAAATGTTCCTTCTTTGTCTAAATCAAGATTTTATGTGTCGTTCATTGATGATTATTCAAGAAGAGAATTTGTTTATTTTTTGAAAAGTAAATAAGAAGTGTTCAGTCATTTTAAGGAATTTAAAAACCTTGTGGAAAATTAGACTAGAAGAAAAATAAAATGTTTAAGAATTGACAATGGTGGTGAGTTTTGTTTTGATGAGTTCAAAAGGTACTGTAAAGATCATGGGATTGAAAGACATAAAATTACACCCTACACTCCGCAACAAAATGGAGTTGTTGAAAGGTTCAACAAGACAGTGATGGAAAGAGCACGAAGTATGCTAAGCAGTGCTGGATTGGAGGAGAAGTTTTGGGTTGAGGTAGTTGCAACAACATGTTATTTAATAAACCGTTCTCTGAATTCTACTCTTGTTGAGAAAAAACCTTTGGAATCATGGTCTGGAAAGAAGCCCTCTCTGAGACACATTCGTGTCTTTGGCTGTGAGGCATATGCATATGTGCCAAATGGGAAAATGTCTAAATTGGAAAACAAGACTATTAAATATATTTTTATTGGTTATAGTGCTGGCATAAAAGGATATAAGCTTTGGAATCCTGATACAGAGAAGGTTCTATATAGCAGAAGTGTTATCTTTTGTGAGCTGAAGCCTTCTACTTTGGATATGCAGTCAGAGACAAAATCAGAAAATAAAAAGGATGTAGTTGAAATTCCTTTGACACCAGATAGAGGAATTGAAAATTCAAAATGTACCTAAAACTGAGGAGAGCTCAAGTAGTTCTGAGAGTTTTGAAGAAGAAGATCAACCTCAACCTCAGCTTGTGAGGAGGCCAACACGTGAAAGAAAGGAACCTGATAGGTATGGGTTTTCTTTGTTAGATTCTACTTGTGCCTATGCTTTAATTTCTAGCACTAATGAGCCTAGGACTGTGAAAGAGGCATTTAGAATGTCTGATTCAAACTCTTGGTTGGAAGCCATGAATGAAGAAATGGCATCATTAGAAAAGAATGATACTTGGAGTTTGGTGCCCTTGTCTAAAGGCATAAAAGTTGTGGGCTGCAAATGGGTATTTAAAAAGAAAATAGGTTTGGATGGCAGTGTGGAAAAGTATAAGGTGAGGTTGGTTGCGAAGGGTTATTCCCAGGTAGAGGGAATTGATTATGGAGAAATTTTTTCTCCTGTAGCTAAGTTGACGTCCATTAATTTCTTTTTGTCACTTTAATGACTTAGAGATTGAGCGGATGGATGTGAACAACATTTCTTCATGGTGACCTTGAAGAAGAAATTTATATGTCCCAGCAGCACTTTGTGGAAAAAGGTAAAAAAGAAAAATGGTTTGCAAGTTGAAAAAATCTCTGTATGGATTAAAAAATCTCCTAGAATGTGGTACCAAAAGTTTGACATGTTTGTTTTGTCATTGGGATTTGTAAGATCGAAAATCTAATCAGCGTGTCCTTCAAAGCTAAAATGATGCGTGTTCTTATTATTTCTCTCTATGTTGATGATATGTTGTTCCGAGGCAATAGTAAGTTAATGATTTCGATCTAAAATCTCAGTTGTTTGCAAAGTTTGAAATGAAAGATCTTGGTGCAGCCAGGTATATTTTGGGAATGGAAATAACTAGGGATAGGAAGAGTAGAAAACTTTGGCTCACGAGTAAGTATATTAATACTATTCTGGAGAGATTTTGTATGACTGAGTGCAAGTAGCTAGTTGTTCCAGTTTTGCAGGGAACAAAGCTATCTATTGAAGACTGTCCAAAATCTTCTACTGGGATAGAGGACATGGCCAGAGTGCCTTATGCTAGTGCAGTTGGTAGTTTAATGTATGCAATGGTCTGTACAAGGCCAAATATTGCCCAAGCAGTGGGAGTACTTAGTCATTTTATGGAAAATCTTGGAAGGACACATTGGGATGCTGTGAAAGAGTGTTTAGATATCTGAAGGGAACTTCAGAATATGCTTTGTGTTATCATGGGAATTTAGTTGAATCATAGAGGACTCTCAAAATTTGAGGCTATGTGGATTCTGATTGGGCAAGGGACATTGATAGTAGAAGATCCACCAGTGGATATATTTTCATGATTAATGGTGGTGCAGTTAGTTGGATGAGTAAGCAGCAGGCTGTAGTCACTTTGTCCACTACAGAGGCTGAATACATGGCAGTAACACATGCCTGTAAAGAAGCAATCTGGTTAAAATGTTTGTGTTCTAACATTGGGTTTGATGCAGGAATAATTACAATTTACTGTGACAGTCAGAGTGCTATTTGTTTGGCGAAAAATCCTACTTTCCATGCCAGGATGAAACATATTGATGTGCAGTATCATTTTGTACGAGATATGGTGGAGGATGGAAAGGTCTCTTTAGAAAAAGTAGATACTCAGGAAAATGTTGCAGATGCATTGACGAAGCTAGTGAGCACAGACAAGTTCAGGTGGTGTGCCAGTTCGATGGGCCTTAGTGCCCATGAATTTTGGTAGTTTTGTTGTGCTCTGGAGGTGTCATTAAGATCTTCATCAAGTGGGAGATTATTGGAAAATGTGCCTCAAGCTTATTGACATGAAACTCCTGAAAGGGAAAAGTCAGTGAGACCCTCTGAATGTCTTACCGACTAGCAGCTATGTTCTAAACTTCTAAAGTGATCAGATCACCAAGACTTTGATTCTGTCTTGCCGACGGGAGTCATCAGCAAGACATGTCGATCACTGTGAAAGTTCTAACTCTTTCCGCCTAGGCAGACCTCTTGCCGACATATTGGTTCCTATTGGATATTGGGGAGACTCTTGGTGACAAGTGGCATCAGGGAGAGGCATGAACATTCAGAATGACTCATTCCGACAGAGTATGTCTCGCTGAGGGTTTACACATTGGCGACGGATGTCATCGGGGAGATGGTATGAACCTTCGGAGTGACTCATTCTGATAGCGCTAGTCTCGCCGATGGGTTGGCTCCTGGTGATCATTGGGGAGACTCTTGGCTGACAAGTTTGCAGTCGGTATGAACTCTTGCCGAGAGTGCTAGTCTCACTGACGGATATGTTTATGAACTACCGATGGATCTCCACATGATGAACTTTGGTGTAACCTCTTGCCGATGGTGTTGCTCTTGCCGATAGATTGGTTGGGGTGACATTAGGGCTCGATAAGAGTCTAAGCGACAGTGTTTCTTTTGCTGATAGGTTGGTGCATTTGGTATGACCTCTTGGCGATAGCGTTGGTAGCTCCAACTGTTCTGTGTTCGGTATGATGTCTCACCCATAGTGATGGTCTTTCCGATAGAGCTACACGAGTTGAACATTGGTGTGAAGTCTTAGTGATAGCAATGGTCTTGTTGATGGTTTTGCAAAGTATATCGATGTGATGTATTAGCGATAGAGTGAGTCTGGGTGACAGGTCTGAACTTGATATGATTCTTGCCGATGGTGGTGACTCTTGCCAATAACGACAGTCAGGTATTGTGGCATCGGGGAGACACGTCCTAGTGTCTCACCGACATGCAATTCTGTTGAACCATTTTGACCAAAGACTATCCTACGTGGTCTATTTTGGACCAATCAGAGAAGTAGAATGTAAACCGTTAGCAGTTGGACTGTTGCGACCATTCATGTGAGGGAGATGAATAGACTGTGAGAGAATGGATTACTCTCTCGCAATGGTGGATGACTAAGAATAGTTTGAGATAACAAAGTGTTGCTCGATTGAACACAGATTGATCTGAGTAAATTTATTGTATGTTTTTTAAGAGCTATTCTATACAAGGTTGATCAAGGAAATGTTATTGCTGTTAATTAACATTAGAAAGTTAAGTCTAAACTCTGTATGTAATTTTCTTTACCGTAATACAAAGAGGCTTTTCTTGGTGTGGTGGGTTTTTCTCCCGTAATGGTTTTCCCACGTAAATCTGGTGTCTAATTGTGTATGTTCATTTCTCTGTTTTTGTTATTTCTTTCATGAGTATCTTAATTGGATTGTAATTGAAAAATTTAAAGTCACCTCTGCATTCTGCCCTGAGGTTTTGGTGTTAGGAGAGTTTGTTCCACACTTAAGCTTTCCTTATAGATTTTAGGATATTGTGCTCCATATTTTCATGCTTGATGTCTTCAACCTACCTGTAGGATGTTTCTAATTTAAATTCTTCTTCTTGATCACTTTCTGATAGGTCTATAGATTCTGCTATATCTTGATCATGTGTACAAATGTGAAGAGTAGGTGACTCTTGTTCCATGGTAATGATATCAAGAGTATGAGACTCTTGTTTTGGAGCAAGATCATCTACATGTCCATTAGGAGTAAGTATCTCATGGGTAGATGTATTTGTTCTTGGTATATGGATGTGTTCTTTTGGAAAGCCTTGGATGTCTTGGAAGATATCTACCAAGTCATTGTAATATTTTGATGGTAAGGTTTCTTGATCTTGACTTTGTATGGTATTATCTTCGACATGCTTTGGTTCACATTCTTGACATGGATCAATTTCAGAGAAGGGATTTCCTAGAAAGAATCCTTGGATTTCCTCAAAATGTGGACATATAGGTGATAGCTCTTGGATTAGCTTTTTTGCATTAGGTATAAGCGTTGGATTAAGAGTCTCTTGATCCTCAATATGTACTACCATGAGGTTGGATGATTTCAATATATTTTGAATTAGATCATTGCTAGACTTGGGTAATTTATTTTGATCATGCATGGGACTAAATTCTTGATATATGTATTCTTGCTCACTGGATGATGTAGAGACATTGTCAATGTGATCAATGCTAGATAGCTCTTGATTGCTGTTTCAACTTTTGAGGTTGAGACATTTTCCACATTGTCATTGGTAGATGGACCTTTAATAGTTATTTCTCCTTGATCAATGAGGTCTTGGATCAGATTTTTGAGTGTAGCACATCTATTCATTGGGTAACCCTTAATTTTGTGGAACTCACATTGTTAGTACTTGTTATACCAAGGGATTTTAAAGTTTGGTTCACCATAAATTGGATTGTCATTGATCTTGATAAGTTTCTGTTGTACTAGTTCATGCATGATTACCTCTAAAGTTTCTCCCAAAGGGGTGAATTTCCTTCCTGGTTGGTAATCTATCTTATGTGGATTTTATCTATTGTTTTGCTCTTGATTTTTCAGAACTCCTTGATACTGTGTTTGAGGTATATTTTGATATTGCACTTGAGGTATGCCTTGGTGTTGGAAAATTTCTTGATATTGTGGATCTTGGAAGTGTTGTTGATGTGGATATTGAGGTGTTTGTGGAATAATTTCTGTTGGTTGAGGATATGAAATGTTCCAACCTTGAATAAGGCATTGATGATATGTTGTATTTCGTTTTCATTTAATTTCCTCAAGATCTTTCTTAATTTTATCTAAGGAAATTTGATGTTTTAGATTTATTCCTTGATGGTGATTTTGAAATCCTTGATGTTGTTGCCCTATTTGATGTTCTGACCCTTGATAAGAGTAATTTGGGTAACAAATCAAAATTTTTTTGGGATGTTTTGGTGCTCAATACCCTATCATAAGGTCACTTGGTTTATATTTCCAAGAGGATCATACCTATGGCCATGCGGAAGGTAGTGATATGAGTCTTCCAGCTGCTATGTTTGCCTTTTCTTCCTCTTCATTTAAGATGATTGATGCGGTGAGAAACTGATGGGGTGTTTCATTTTTCTTAAATATAAAGGTTCTCAAACTACTTATGATGTCGGTTTGTGCACCTTCAATGTGTGTGAGACTAGGTTGAATAATCGGTGCTACAAGGCCTAGTTGTTGAACGTGAGCTATGGGTTGCCAGATGGTCATAAGGTGTGATGGTGTTTTGGGGTGGTCTGCTATGAAACTAAAAAAACCCTAAGGATTGGGTGTTGTTTTGGAATGTGGCTACTTTTTGGAAATCAAAATGCTAAAGAACTAGGGTCGATATTCCACTTCTTGGTCTAGAGGATATGTTGTGGGAAAGATACTTGAACTATCTGTGAGTTCCAAGTAACTGTTGATATCATAGAATTTTTGAGTGGAGGAATGATCCTAATGTTTTGTTGGATTTTGATTTCAAATAAGTAGTATGGGAATAATGGGTGTGAGAATTTTGTGACCAATCTGATTTTCCAAGTGTCTTCTTTAAGTAATGAACTTATAAGCAACTTCAATTTATTTTTCCCTTAAGTGTTTTAGCAAAAAATATTGTGAGTTGGAATGGCAATTTGTAACCTCTTTTTGTTTGTTTTCTTTGTGTTCTTGAGTATGGAAAATGATATAATAGCACTGGATTGACTCAAAACTAGGGACTTTATGTGACCTGAATGTCTATAACTTGAGTTGTGAAATCACAACACCCAATCCATAGTTACCAAAGTGTTTACTTTGATCAATGCAACCTGAAAATAAAAACCGAAATGTTAAGAAACCTTTAAGGATAAATCCTTTCAAGGAGTGCAAACACAGGACTTCTTTCACAAGTATACACTAACTCAAAGGGTTTGTGGTTTGACCATCTTGTTCAATGTTTGTTTTGATGTGTTCTTTTTCTTTAAGTCAAACACAAAATTTGATGTCACAATTGTTTTTGAATGTAATTGGGTAAGTTTAACATTAAAAAATAATTACAACCCTAGTGGAGAGAATACATCCTCTTAGGTGGGCCTTCCTCATGCTCTAAAGAGATGATTTTACATGTGACTTATGGCACGGGCTTGTAGTCGGACTTTACAAGTAGCTTCTCGAAAGTAAATTCTAATGCACCACTTTCAGAGAATGTTTTGGATAAATAGGGTGGCTTCTAAAATAATTGGCTCTTATTCATGTTCTGGGGATATTATTTGCAGGCACCTACACATGCAACATTTTTTTCAATTAAGAACCTTCCACCCCTTTCGTGTTTTTACGCATCACAAGGATACTGAGGAAGAATACGTTGGTATAGGACATCCGCACTCGGCGAGTGATGAACTTTCCTCACACTCACAAAAGATTTATGTAGCTTGGTCTAGAATGAAAGTACCACTTGGGTCGCCTATGAGTTCTCTAGTGCGAGATGTGTCTCAATAGGCAGGCCTCTAAGAAGTTAAAAATTTAAAATAAATGCGAAGCTCAAAAATGTTCTTCGCTGACCCAAGATTGCCAAAATGGTGTGAGGGGAGAAAAAAAAACACTTTAGCTTTCTAATCAATGTATGCACATAAGACAATTCATTGCAAATTGATTCATTTTAAACACCTCAAGCGGTGTTATCCCCAAGAATATGTGAGTAAAAATGAAATGTTATTTTTATCTTTACACCAATTGAAATGTTCATGACATCAAGCAATTAAGATAGCAATGGTGTGAAAATAGCAAAAACATTTTGTTCATTTTAAGCCCCAAAAGTTGAAGTGTTTCTAAGAAAATCAGGCCTAGTCATTAATGGTCAACAAATATAAATCGTTCATGTGTCAACAAAGTGAAAAAATGTTTTGCACTCTTTTTATGCACCAAATTTAAATGTTCCTATTTATGAAAATATGAAATGTGTTCATTTTTAGAGCCCAAAATCAAAGTGTTTTATGTTCTTTTTATGAGCACTAAAAGAGAATTCCAACTTTAGAAAGCTTCAAATAGTTTATTTTAAAAACACCAAATCAAGTGTGAGAGTTGTTGTTGTTCATTTTAGAGCACCAAAAGGAAGTTCCTACTTTAGAAAAGCTTCAAATTTGTTCATTTTAGATAACACCAAAATCAAAATGTGAGAGTTGTTGCTGTTCATTTTGGAGCACCAAAAAGGAAATTCCTAACTTAGAAAACTTAAGAATGGTTCATTTTAGCAACACCAAATCAAATGTGAGATTTTTTGTTGTTAATTTTAATGCACCAAAATAAAGTTCCTAAGTTAATAAAAAAAAATGCTTGTGGATCTAAAAACAACTTGGATCAATCGTCTTCCCTGCATAAAATAAGTTAATGTGTTTCAAATCCTGCATAAAACCCATTAGTTCCTACAAAACAAGAAAACACTAGCAAGGAGGTTCATTACAATAGTGCAGGATCCGTGCACTTGTCTTCTAGAGAAAATGCTTAGAAAACAAATCAAAAGCTCAATTTTTTTTTTTTGCAAAAGCTCAAAATTTCTGGCAAAAGCTCAGATTTTCCATATAGATGCAAACTCAGAAAAAAGAAAAAGTGTTCTTTTTAGAGAAAAAGCACTGGTTTTAGAGAAAAGGCGCCATTCCCATGGTAAAGACACTAATCTTTGTGGCAAAAGCTCAAAATTTTTTCCAGTCAAAAAGTGAGCTTTTGATGGGCAATTTATGAAATGTCTCCGAAAGCTCCTGGAACCCTATAATTTGCAACTTAGCTCATCAAAATGTTAGTGAGGAGGACCTATATCCCACCAGACATGCTTGAATGTGTGAGGGGGAAGAAATCCATCAGGAAATATGCAAAAAACAAGATCAAATGTAGGATTGAAATCATAAACTAATCTATTTCAAAAACACTTAATCTACCCTATTCCATCACTCATGAAATGTGCAAATCTAAGCTATTTGAATGAAAGTAAGATCCTAAGATATTCAAACGAATTCAAATAACACAAGAAAATATTACCATCCCATGTTGGAGTGTATTTGCATGATGTTGGATTGTTCGTATCACTGCAAAGCCTCCAATGCTTGTACGTAAAACTTGATGATTGATGCTTCTTCTTGAAGAAATGATGAAGCTCTATGAATGGTGATCTTGACAACACTTCATTGCATAAGGTAAGTTGAAATTCTCATCCTTATTTGTGAAGAGAAAAGCTTGTTATATAGAAAAATAAATTTTGAATCGACGGTCAAGATCGCGTTGGAGAATAGCCAGATCAATGGTCAAAATGAGTTGAGAGGATTTAGACATGAGGAAATTGTGCAAAGTTGACTGCATAATTAGGGTGATTGAAGAATATATTTGTTAGTTAGGATTTTTATTTCTTAGTTAGCAATTGATTGATCAATTAGGGTTGAGTTAGAAATTAGATGGTTGAGTTAGAAAAATTAGATTGCTTAGTTAGCAAAACAAATTGCTTGGTTAGTAATCCATGATTTCCTCAATCAAAAAGTGGGTGAGGAATATTAATTAATTAATTAATTCCAATTTTGATTTTGATTTTTTCTAATTTGAATAGTTTGATTTAATTATTCAAATTTTGGAGGGAAGTGTGATCTAATTAAATTATTATGATGTAATAATTCAATTAATTTTTAGGAATAAGGTGAATTAGTGATGTAATCAAATAATTAGTGTTGTTTGACTAATCAGGATGAAATAAGATAAGATTAGGACTTTATTAAATAAATGTAATTTATTTAATTAGTAAAAAATGATGAAACATGAATTAATCAAATAATGTTGTATTAATCGACTAATAGTAGAATTAGGGTTTTCAAGACTTTATTAAATAAAACGGTATTTATTCAATTTGTCGAGAATGATGAAATGTGAATTAATTAAATAATGGTGTATTATTCAATTAATATAGGAAATAGGGTTTCAAATGTCATTTGATTCCATTCAATGCATTGTGGGATGTCATGGGATGATTTTGAGATGTTCTGGGATGTTCCGAGTTGATTCAGAGATGTTATGAGATGATTCAGAGTCATTTTGAGTTGTTTTAGGGTCGTTCCAAGACATTCCGAGTTGATTCATAGTTGTTCTGAGTCTTTTCGGGGTTGTTTCGAGACGTTCTAGGTTGATTAAAAGTTTTTTTGAGTCATTCTAAGACATTCCAAGTTGATTCAGAGTTGTTCTGAGTCGTTCCAGGGTCGTTCTGAGACGTTCTGAGTTGATTTAGAGTTGTTCTGAGTTGTTTTAGGGTCGTTCTGAGACATTCCAAGTTGATTCAGAGTTGTTCCGAGTCGCTTCGAGGTCCTTCCGAGTCATTTTGGGATCATTCCGAGACATTCTAAATTTGTGATAAGTGTTAAGTCAATTTTACATGTCTACAATTGTTAAGGAGGGAAGGTCTCATACTTAGATCACCTCTCTTTCAGCTAACAAATCTTATCAAAATTAACCAAATAACATTTTTTTTCTATAAATTTTCTTCCCAAAGATTTATTTATTTGTTTTTACAATCTAAATCATAAATGATTCCTTTTGGAGCCACAAGAGCCATAAATATATGAATTGAGAAAAAATAAATGAAAATTTTAAGAAGGATTTTATTGAAAATCAAAGAGAGGTACTTGTGTGTCCATTGATTGATAAGACCTTGAACACAATCAAAATAAAATTCTAGAGCTCTTTTCTTGAGAAAAGTATGAAAAATACGAATACCTAGATATTTTAATGGAGAAAAGAAACTTGTAAATGAAAAATATTAGAAATCTATTCTTGAAGATGAGGTTCACTATGTAAAATAAAAACCTAAAATTCATATTCATTCAAGATTTTCCTAGATGCACTAATATAAATATTAACATCTCACCTAAAAGTAGCAGCTTCAAAAATGGAATTTCCAATGAAAATAGTGTTATTCAAAAACTAAAGATAAGTGGAACCATAACGTACACAATGTGAAAAATAGAAAGAGAGCCAAAAACCTTACGATATTTTAAAAACATGGAAAGTCCTTCTACAAGATATAAATAAAGATAATCACCTTGACATAGTTCTATTTTAGATGAAAAATAGTAGGAGGTACAACATTTTATGAGCCATTAAAAGCCTTTAAAAGATCAAGTTTCATGAGTATAGGAGTTTTTGATAACATTCATAGAGTGAATGTCTTATTGGATAAATGAAATACCACTAGTGATTTGGAAACTCTAAAAAAACCCCCTATTATACAAATATGATAGAAGGAAGCAACTATTTCATCCTATTAGCAATAGTTTTAGAAAAATTTGATAGATAGTATTGCAAAGAGCTATAAGTCAAACATAAAAAATAACATATTTTTTTAGGAATTAGAGCCACAAAGAGTTATTAATAGGTTTTAACATTTATTTTAATGAGCTCACAATTCCTCAAAATCCTCCAAAATTTCATCTTTGACAATATGCCAAAAATCTTGAAAGAACTAAATAAGAAACAATTTGGACCCAGAGTGTTATCTTTTTTCATCATGAAATAAAATTTTCAATTTAATCCATGAAAATAGATCTGTTGAGGAGGGAATTATCATGAGGGGAGATATAACTCTAGGAATATAGTTGAAATGACATGTCTATTATCAATAGAAAAAGAAGTGGACACTTTGAACAATTCATGGAAGTTAGAGATAACATCTAATTAATATCTTAAATGATTTCAATCCTAGAACCATCCTCTCATTTAATCTCCTTCAAATAATTAATATGTTTTTTTTCCACAATAGAGTAATAAAAAAGAAGAATATACTTATGTGGCAATGGGAAAAGTTTCCCTCTACATTTCCTCACTTAATTTGGGAATTATTAACATTAATATGGAACTAATGTCACCTTGATCTAGTGTTGTAATGTGTTTTCCACATTCACATTGGATTTAGGGCCCTTTAAAGCTAAATAGACCTAATTTTTCCTTAATTTAATATTGTAAAGTGTATTTATTTACACCTTCACATTGATTTTTGGACCCTCTTGCATTTATGACCTTCACATCATCATTTTAGGCCCCTAAGACCTTATATTATGCATCCCGAGGCTTATTTCAACAAAAATCCTGACAAGATCAACAAATAAACTTAATTTCTCAACTCCTCGACATTTTCTCAAGCCAAAAAGGCCTGGTGGGACCCATACGCCACCTTGGGCATTGAGTCTCATCTAGATGGGACCTATAGGCCACAAGTGATTTATGAGTCACATTTGGCCCCTTTTTAGGGTTTTGAGCAAGAAATCAGGGTTTTAAGTTCAAATTTCATGAATGTCGGCCTCTGGGATCTAATAAACGGTAAGTTAGATGGATTGCCTATATAAAGGTCTTAAATAATTATTTACCTAAGCCTTCATGATATAAAACTAAGCTATCAAGAGTTAAGCATTTCAATACTTCACAAGAGCGTTAAGAGAGTTTACAAGATTATTTTTAAGGCATTCAAGGCAAAAATTCTTCATCATTTGTCGCAACAATTCAAGATCCATCATCATGTCAAGATCATAAGGCATCAAGCATGTTGTTGAGCTAGTGTTGTGATGTAGCATTGAATATCCATATGCAAGCATTTTTTCATATTCATATTCAAGATCAGGATATACATTCCACATTTCCATTTCATGTTAGATTGTTGATTGAACCACAATTTTTTGTAGGTAGAAACTCTCTTGCACTTCTAGGGTTTTGCACCTAAAAGGAGAAAAGTATCCCACAAAAACTTGGGGGTTCACTCTTGAGACTAATGCTAATATGATTGAAATATGTCTAAATGTAATGCCCTAAATGAAAAGAATTGATAAAAGTAATGAATTATTAATGCTAAACTAATAAAATGCAAGATGTTTGAAAACACAATGTGATATGAAAAATGACCTAAGAATGCAAACAAACAATAAAAAAATGAATGAGACTGGAGAGGTGCACCTGGGAACTGGAATGTGATGCAGAGAGGCTTTGTAATCTTGCAAAATTTTTTGTTGAAGCCAACTGGGACACTTACACCAAGCTGGGCGACTTAGTCCTGTTTCGGGGAAATTCTGTCAGAACAGATTTCAGCCAAAAGTATCCAAAACTACAAAAAAATATTTTTAGGCCTGGTAGTGGGAATAATTCACCACTGATGGTGACTTAGTCGACCTTCAGCTTTCTGTAGCTCTTGGTTTGCACTTTTGTTCCTGACAGGTGTCTGGATTTGAATATGCAGAATTTGATTTGTAGGTGATCTCCAAGCTTCTTTTAGGGATTTATTGAATTTGAAAGACTTTGATGGATTGTTGACACCTTTTAATACCTTTCTCTTTGATAAATATGCATACAAGAATTGCAAAACACACATGCAAAGAGGGGAAAAATGGTTAAGGGTTAGTGAATAGGGGTTTGCCTTGGTCAAACCCTAATTTGGTAATTAAACCCTTGAAAAGGAAATGAAATGGAAAGAGAATGATGAATGAACAACACGCAATGCTACAACTCACCAAACCCTTGATGTAGAAATCTGAAGATATGCAAGTAGATGCTCCAATGAATGTAGACTTGATAATGCCTAGAATGCTTGAGAATGATTAAGTGAATGAATTAGAGTATTAGGAAAATTAGGAGATTAGAAGATGAATGATCCAGGTGGATCCAAAAGACCTCAAAATTTTACAGTCTCAGAATTAGCTGAAAGCACTCTCAGATCGAAGATCTCGCTGACACAATCTCAACGCAACTTGAATCGTGTCAAAAGGAGGTCGTACGTGGAAGTTACACTCAGTCAAAGTTCCAGTCAAACAGGGTACAAAGGCTGTAAGGGAAGTAGAAAAATTGATCATCTCAGAATACGTCAAAATCAGTGTCAAATCGAAGTGCTCGTTGAGATGATTCTGATGGCGTTCATTTCATCGAAAACGAAGCTCGTATGACAGAGAAATGGCTGGTCAAAGTTTCAGGTTGACTTGGTGGACAGAGGGTATAGTGATGACATCAACATCTGTACAAGATGATGTCAGCAATCCGTACAAGTTTGAAGTGGACCAATCTCAGCTTGACATGTGTTTTTCCATACAAGTGACGTGGCATTTCGTATAGTGTGACGTGGCAGTCCAGTGGGTAGTCTAGTCAGCAATCGTACACCTAGTCAGCGATGATGTGGTAGTCCAGTCAACATCAACAGCGAATGGGAGCATGACACATGGCAGTCACTGGAAACATGTCAGTTTCGACAAAGAATGGGCTCTTGACATGTGTACGTCATGTTGACAGACTCGTCAGCTTCTACAGTGAATCCCGTTGCGCTACGTGTCCAGTCCTCCTCTCCCTCCTTTGTCGGCGTTGGTTGTGTTCGTTGGCAAAAGATATGGAAGGCCCGTGTGGGGCTCGAACCCGAGACCCCAAGCTGAGCAAACCGGTTGCCGGCCGTTGTGCCACTGGAAAGAGTATTAACCTTATTCGGGGAGCGGTTTCTTTTGTTAAGAAACTGACGAGATTTTTAGACTTGGCTGCCAACCTGGTGATTCGACCCCGCGCCCGGCCGTTCACCAAAAATAATAGTCCGAATGTCAACAAATAGCCTAATGTGGCTAAACTACCTTTAACTCCTAAAACCAAAGTTGGTCTAAAGACAAATTTGTTGTTGTACGAATTGTTGAAGAGGTTGTGAACGTAGTTAGGCATTTAATATTTTTGTTAAGCCTATTTAGGCCTATTATTTTGTATATAAAGGAGGGTGTAAGGGTAGGAGTATTCATGCTTGTATGAAGAAAATTATGATCTTAAGATGTTGTAAGGCGGAGAGATTTTGCAAGGTGTTTTCTTATACACCAAAAATTGTGAGATTGCAATTGAGAATGAGATTGTGAGGAATCCATGCTGGATTGAAGGCTTGATATTGTAAGAAGGTTTTCTGACTTGGCAATATCAATAAAGCAGTCCTACGATTGAGAAGCGGACCCAGAGACGTAGCTTATCCTGAATGAACTCCGTTATCAAAGCGTGATCTCTCTTCCTCTTTTTGTCTCATTATTCTTTCAGCATTTTGATTCCTAAAGTTCTTAGCTTATGTTTTCTTGAATCTGGATTAAAGTGAACTCTACTTGTAATAATTTCAACGGTTTAGACACAATCACGCATTACTGCTGCGATCAGGGAATAAATCTGTATTGGATTAAGTTTTCAAATAACTTTAACGTCTTAGTTTACAGATCAAGTTGGTATCAGAGCCCATTTTGTAGGATAATTGTAGGTGGTGAATGTTAACTAGGTTGAAACTAAAGCAAGGTGAAGGTTCACTTACAGAATTCAACCCAGAGATTGGGAAATGAAGGACTTTTCCACGATTAGAGATGGCAGCTGAACAAAGTTCTATAGAGCTCGATGAGAAAGCTTTCCAGAAAGCTTTTCTTGAAATGAAAGCTATGGTGGAAGTTCTTTTCCAGGAAAGGCAAGAGCATCAGAGGAAAAAGGAATGCAAGAATAGAAAGGAGGAAAATGAATCTACTTCAAAAGAGGAGAAAGGTAAAGGAGTAGGAGGTGGTAGTGACCCTCCTGAACCTTCTTCCCCATCTTCTTCTTTGTCCTCTTCATCTTTTGAAAGTCCAAAACATTCTTCACAAGGAAAAGTTGCACAAAAATCAACTAATTCTCCTTTATTAAAATTAGATGTCAAATTTGAGTTGCCTATGTATAATGGTGAATTGGATGCAGAGAAACTGGATAAATGGCTTAAGCAGATCGAAGTGTATTGCAGGGTTCAACAGATCTTGGATGAATCTTCTAAAATCCAACTAGCCACTCTTCGAATGGGAGGCACTGCATTGGTTTGGTGGGAGAGTAAGATTCAAGATGATCTTGCTACACACGGTAAAATCATTTCATCTTGGTATGAGTTTACTTCTGCTTTAAAGAAACAGTTTTATCCTTTGGGTCATATGCAACAAGCTGTTATGGATTGGAAAAACATAAGACAAGGTAAAGGACAAACAGTTCAAGAGTATACACAAGTGTTTAGGAAGAAAGCACTTACTCTTGGTATTCCTCTTTATACGCAAGAAACTTTATTAAAGTATATAGGTGGATTGCATTCGCATTTGAAACATACAATTCTTATGTTTAATCCAACTAATTTTGATGAAGTGTGTGTACAAGCAACCCATATTGAAGCAGGTGGAAGGAACATAAGTTTCAGTTCAAAAACAGAATTTGTTTCTCCAACTGAAGGCAATAAGAAGGGAAAGGAGAAGAAATCAGCTACTGTGAAGAAAGAGGAAGGTGAAAATCCTACTTGTTCACATTGTTAGAAGAAAGGGAACACAGATGCGAAGTGTTGGAAATTGCATCTGGAATCGAGGCCTAAGTGGTTTAAGGATCGTAAAGGTAAACAAAAGACTACAACTATTGTTCAGGATCTTGGATCAGATTCTAATGATGAAACCAAAATTTCAGTTGTTGGTTTGAAAGGTAAATATTTTGTTGGTAATGATTATGTCACTGATGTTTCATGTGCTTCTACTTCTAAAAGTAATTTTGTTCCTAAAGATAACAAAATATGTGAATTGTTTCATATAAGGGTGATTACTAAGAACACTAAGATTGACACACTGATAGATAGTGGGTCCCAAGTTAATTTAATTTCAGAAGAAGTTGTTAAACAGTTGGGATTGAAAACAAAGCCACATAAGAAACCTTATCCATTAGGTTGGGTGTGCAATGATAATAGATTGCAAGTAACTAAGCAATGTAATTTAAAATTTGCAATAACATCTAAATTTATAGATGAGGTTGAATTTGATGTGGTTCCACTTGATATCTGTGGCATTGTGTTGGGTAGCTCATATTTATATGATAGGAAAGCAATCTTCTACAGGGAACATAATCAGTATCACTTGTTTAAGGAAGGAATTGAATACATTGTGCATTCTCATTCAATTAAGACTGATAAATCTTTTGTGACAATGGGGCAATTGAAAAGGGTAGTTAATGCAAGTGATAATCTGGCACTTATGTCTGTACCACAAGAAGTGTCAAGGAATAAAAGCATATCTAATTCTAAGGTTGTTCCAGTTATGAAAGATAAGCATGATGTTGGTACATTATTTTTCTCTTCTGCAAATTTGGTTTTGTTGTTCAGCCTTCTATTCTCTAGCAGTGTTTGGTTGATAGCAACAATGCTGAATGTGGATGTGTATATTGCTAATGTGCTTAACAATGACAGTACAGTTTTGATTGTTGTTGTGATGAGTCAGATGCACAGGTTCCAAGAAAGAAGGACAACTGATACTGGGCAAGTGAGGCAAAGATGCCCTCACTTAAATTGCATGAAAAAACAGACCTTTTGGAGGTCCAAAAGCTTCTTAGTGGGGAGGAATGATCCAGGTGGATCCAGAAGACCTCAAAATTTTACAGTCTCAGAATCAGCTGAAAGCACTCTCAGATTGAAGAGCTCACTGACATGATCCTGACGCAACTTGAATCACGTCAAAAGGAGGTCGTACGTGGAAGTTACGCTCAATCAAAGTTCTAGTCAAACAGGGTACAAAGGCCGTAAGGGAAGCAGAAAAATTGATCATCTCAGAATACGTCAAAATTGGCGTCGAATCAAAGTGCTTGTTGAGATGATTCTGACGGCGTTCATTTCGTCGAAAACGGAGCTCCTATGATGGAGAAACGGCTGGTCAAAGTTTCAGGTTGACTTGGTGGACAGAGGGTATAGTGATGACATCACCATCCGTACAAGATGACGTCAGCAATCCGTACAAGTCCGAAGTGGACCAATCTCAGCTTGACATGTGTTCATCCGTACAAGTGATGTGGCATTCTGTACAGTGTGACGTGGTAGTCTAGTGGGCAGTCCAGTCAGCAATCGTACACCCAGTCAGCGATGATGTGGCAGTCCAGTCAGCGTCAACAGTGAATGGGAGCATGACACATGGTAGTCACTGGAAACACGTCAGTTTTGACAACGAATGGGCTCTTGACACGTGTACGTCATGTTGACGGACTCGTCGGCTTCTACAGCGAATCCCGTTACGCCACGTGTCCAGTCCTCCTCTCCCTCCTTTGTCGGCGTTGGTTGTGTTCGTTGGAAAAAGATATGGAAGGCCCGTGTGGGGCTCAAATTCGAGACCCCAGGCTGAGCGAACCGGTCGCCGGCCGTTGCGCCACCGGCAAGAGTGTTAACCTTATTCAGGGAGCGGTTTCTTTTGTTAAGAAACTGACGGGATTTTTAGACTTGGCTGCCAACCCGGTGATTTGACCCCACGCCCGACCGTTCACCAAAAATAATATGCAACCATTGCACCACCAAAATGCGTTTAATATTTTATAGAGCTTAGTTCATTTTGTTTGGTGATTATAGTCCGAATGTCAACAAATAGCCTAATGTGGCTAAACTACCTTTAACTCCTAAAACCAAAGTTGGTCTAAAGACAAATTTGTTTTTGTACGAATTGTTGAAGAGGTTGTGAACATAGTTAGGCATTTAATATTTTTGTTAAGCCTATTTAGGCCTATTATTTTGTATATAAAGGAGGGTGTAAGGGTAGGAGTATTCATGCTTATATGAAGAAAATTATGATCTTAAGATGTTGTAAGGTGGAGAGATTTTGCAAGGTGTTTTCTTATACACCAAAAATTGTGAGATTGCAATTGAGAATGAGATTGTGAGGAATCCATGCTGGATTGAAGGCTTGATATTGTAAGAAGGTTTTCTGACTTGGCGATATCAATAAAGCGGTCCTACGATTGAGAAGCGGACCCAGAGACGTAGCTCATCCCAAGGGAACTCCGTTATCAAAGCGTGATCTCTCTTCCTCTTTTTGTCTCATTATTCTTTCAGCATTTTGATTCCTAAAGTTCTTAGCTTATGTTTTCTTGAATCCGGATTAAAGTGAACTCTACTTGTAATAATTTCAATGGTTTAGACACAATCACACATTATTGCTGCAATCAGGGAATAAATCTGTATTGGATTAAGTTTTCAAATAACTTTAACGTCTTAGTTTACAGATCAATGAAAAATGAGGGGAAAACCCTTTTTTTATACTTGATTATATAAAATTTCTTGAAAATACCACATCATAGGTTGACCTCAAGGTTTAGAAAATAATATCCTGCTAGAATTTTGAAATAATTTTATTTTTGTGCCAAGTGGGACTAAGTCACCCTTAGTGTCGACTTGATCCCACCAGGGTAATTTTAATGGGTGTTAGAAATTAAAGTGTATTTAATAATGTTTAATGGGATTATTCTCCGAAACACACTTAAGTAGGGCCTGTAAGTGCATTAATGGGTCATTTAAACATAAGAAAGGGTCAAATTATTGATGACAAGCCTAGAAAAGTGTGAAAGTTTGTTACAACACTTTACAACACTTTGAAATAAGGCTTGGTAAGTGATAAAAAGAGGTTATGTAAGTGGATTATAATAAAAAGGTCCTAGAAAAGTGTGAAAGTGGGTTACAACACTTCACAATACTTTTACAAGACATCATAGAATTCTTATTGATTCACAAGGGTCCAAGACCTAATGTGAATGTGTTGACCACATTACAACATTAAATCTAGGAAAAATTGGGCCAACATCCATAAGAAAGACCCAAATGAGCAAAAAATGTCCAAAGATACATTTTTTTGTGACACATTTAGCCCCCACTTTAGTGAGAGGATGAACTTGCTTCAAACTAACACTAAAGTAGCCGAATATGCATATCAAGAGGGATCAAAATGCACTCATGTTGGTAAGATGAGATAACAACAATCAGGAGGTGTGAGCAAGCCCCCAAGATCAAGATCTAATGGAAAACCAAACATTAGCACAAAGGAACACACATGAAAATGATGAAAAAGAATGAAAGAGAGAGAAGGAGAAGGAAAGAGAGTTGGATCAAGATTTAATTGTTTGTCCATCCCGTTGTGGATCAGATCTAGGTTGTTTGTCTAGAAAACACATATACTCACTCTAAGGTGATGAAACTCATGGCTGTCCACTGAGTGAGAAGTCCCAAAAGGTGATAAAAACATACACTCATGGTTGGTATGCACTCACACACACGCAGGTGGCTATGGGGAAATTCATGCCTTGGAATGGGCTTCCCACTCAACGATATGAAAGTTATACCTCCTGATAACTTTAATAAGGTGCCACAAAAGAAAATGAGTTTTTGAGCTTCACGAGACAAGTAAAACTTCGTATGCTTGGAGCTCATGAACAAATGTAATGGCACCACATGAATGCAAGTTGTGTTATGCAAGGTGGCCATATCACAAATAAAAAATGCAACGTGAAAAAGGATGTTTAAAGGAGTCTTTCTTAGTTCATGCGAGGTATTTAACTTAGGGAACATTGTGTCTAATGTCTCCAAGAGAGGACTGATCAAAGAATAGAAAATATGCAACTTAGGGGATGTAGTGCGTCACATCAAGCCACCAAGAGGAATGTAATATGCTACTGATAGATCATGCTCATGAAGGACATCATAGCCAATGTCATCCACAAAGCAACAAATGCATCATATGAAGTAAGAAGAATACACTAAGAACCATGAAAAAGGAAAAAAAATGCAAAAGAATAATGCCAATGTATGCCTCCACTTTAAAATAATTGCTAAACACCATATTGTGAGAAATTACTTTAAAGTAGCAAATGAAAAATGAAAACAAGAAAGAAGACATGAGAGCCAACTTGGAAAGCCCTATGCCAAGTCATATGTTTCTGATTAAGGCTACGCCATGTGAAGGAAAAGAAAAAGAAAAGAAAGGGGTTTCCCCCAAAATGAAAACAACAAACACATAAGGGATCTATGGATTTGGGGTCAGTATGTTCTTTGTTGCAATTTTGTGTTTAGAGAGCTCAAAATTGTCATCATCCCCCAAATACATAGAACTGGAAGGACACAAAGAGAGTGAAAACAAAGAAAAAGAAAGATCTGTTTGGGTCAACATGGAAGAGACATAGGGTGTCTTGACACCTTGCGTCATCCCCAAAAGGAAAACACAAGAAAAATGAAAGAGAAAAGGATAAAGAAAAAGGAAAAGATTTTGGGTCAATATGAAGGAGAAATGAATGTCTCGATGCCTTGCGTCATCCCCAAAAGGAAAACGCAAGAAAAAGACAAAAGAAAAGGAAAAGAAAAAGAAAGGCCTTTTGTGTCAACATGAAAGAGACATGGGTGTCTCAATGACTTGCGTCATCCCCAAAAGGAAAACACAAGAAAAAGATAAAAGAAAAGGTGAAAGCGATGTATGACATAGAGAAGAATAAAGGTACAAATAGAGGAATGTCACAAAGAGAGAGAACATTAAACAAAACATCATGGGGTAACACATTACACACATGAAAAAATCAAAAGAAAAAGAAAAAAAAAGTGTAAAATACTAGTAAGGAAAATGCAAGTCAACCATCGAGCAAGTCATTCACCTCCTAGTCATGTTCATGATAGGCCAAGTGCAAGCAACTAGCCAAAGGGACAAGAGAAAATGCCAAACTAGGGGAAGCACCAGGTTCGACACACTTTGTAGGAGATTTATCGTTTAAGCTCATGAAAGAGGATAACAATGTATTCAAATTGTAAACGATGATTTTGGTTTGCCCCTTTCACAATGCTTTGCTCCTAGGGTTTTTCACCTAAAAGGAGAAAGGGGATGGAAAGGGGTGCCAAAATGCAAGGATTTACACTCAAGACTATGTTAATGAGATGTAATTATGCCTAATTAAGATGTCCTAATGCTCTAATATGAATTTGAAGTAATCTAATGATGCAAAACTTAAGAAAAGTAAAGTGCTGGAAAACACAATGTGATATACAGAAATACCTAAGAAATGCAACTATATGATGACATAACAAAACATAATGGAAGAGTTGCACCTAGAATCAAAAGTTTGATGTTGAAAAATTCTGGAATCCTGAAAAAGCTGACTAAAATGTTGATAGGGACACTTAGGCCAGGCTGGGCGACTTAGTCCTAGTTTTTGGAAACTTTGCCAGAACGAGAATCTGCCAAATGGGTGTTCAAAAATGTCAAAATTAGTTTTCAGGCCCGGAAGTGGGACTAATTCGCCCCTAGTGGTGACTTAGTCCTCCTGCAGATTTTGGGAAATTCGCGACAAAATATTGTAGTCTCGGGTCTGCATTTCCTTTTCTAATAGGTGTTTGTACTTGATTCTACAGAAAACGGGGCAAAAAGTCTCTCCAAGCTTGAAATAAGATGATGTTGACTTGATTGACTTGATGCACTTTTTGATAAATTCACAACACCTATTGCTTGACAAATTTTCATACAAAAGTCACATGCAAAAGGGGAAAAATGGTTGAGGGTTACAAAATAGGGGTTTGCCTTGGTCAAACCCCACTTTGGTAATCAAACCTTAAACAATGAAATGGAATTAAATGAATATGATAAATAGATAACATGAAAATGCAAATGTCATAAACTTACCACATCATTGATGCTTAAATTTGAAGATATGCAATGAAGAACTGCAATAGCTTGACTTAACAATGCTTGATTTGCTTGAATGCTTAATGAGTGTAAGAGATAGATGATTGTATGAGATGGAAGATTGCTTGAATGAATTAGGAGATGTAAAATGAGGTGAAAAATCCTTATTTATAATTGATTTTACTAAAATTTCCTGAAAGTAACACATCACAGGTTGACCTCAAGGGTTGAGGACAAAATCTCGCTAGAAATTTTAAATTATTTTGAGTTTTGTGCCCAAAAGGACTAAGTCTCCTATGGGTGACTTGGTCCCACTTAAGCAAATTAAGTGGGTGTTGGGAATTTCAGGGCATTAAAATTTATCCAACAAAAATATCCTCAAAAACACACTTACAAACGACAAGAAAGTGTATTAAGGGGTCAATTAGACATGAGAAAGGGTTGAATAAGTAAAATTAAGCCTAGAAAAGTGTAAAATCTTATTACAAGACTTTACAAAACTTTAAAATAATACTTAATAAGTGATAAAAAGGTGATTTTTAGGTGACTTGTAATGAATAGAGTCTAGAAAAGTGTAGAAATGTCTTACAACACTTCACAACACCTTCACAAGACACCATAATTTGAATGTTTAAGCCACATTACTATATTAAATCAAGACAAAATCAAGCCAAAACCCATTAGGACTCAAGTGAGCTTAAAAATGTCAACTATACATTTTTTGGTGAGACACAAATCATTATGCACCTCTTCGTAAATTTTAGCGATCTCATCATTGTCATCCAGATTAATCACAACAGGAGGACGAATAATAATATCCAATGAAGGGTGTACCTCTTGTTGTGATTTTTGTATTGGATCATTTTGTTGTGGTTGGGGAGGAGGATCATCATGCATTGCTTCTGTCAAGTGTGGATTTTGATTTTCTTTGTTTTGTTCTTCATGTAACTTGTGAGCAAGGGCATAACGTCTATGCCTATGCTCTCTAGCTCCTCTATTTTTTTTGGTTTTTTTATTGAGTTGCGTTTGTGAAGGAGCAGGTTGATCAACCATAGGTTTCTTTTCATCCCAAAGGAGAGGGATGGAAGGAACCATGGAAGGTTGGTCATCCAATTTCTCTTTTTCTTTGTAAATTTGTTCTATTCAAGGAGGCATGATGAAGTTGTTATCATTGTCTCATGGTCTTTTGGATGATTTCAGAGAGGTTTCGGGTGTTGGTTGAGTTTGGTTGGTTGGTTCTTGTTTGGGTTGAAGCATTGATTCATCTAGTATAGGAGTTTCAGAAGGGGATGGGGACATGTTGCAGAGAGGCAATTCTGCTATTTTCTTTGCTTTAAATTTTTGGTAAGCAATGAAAAAGAAGTCTTTTCAAGGTGTTATAGGTTCCATGAGCTCAGGCCAAAAGGCTTCTAAGGAGAAATTTCCTTTGGAAGACAAGGGTTAAAGCTGCTATGATGAACAGTGAATATTTCATTGTTAAGTGGAAACTTTAAATATTTATGTATAACCGAAGGGATAGCTTTCATTGAGTGAAGCCATGGATGGCCTAGCCTCAAAAAAAATTGGTCCAACTATGGGATGATGGAGAATGTTACATCCAATGTCTTTGGTCCTATTTGTAATGGAAGGATGATCGATCCTATCATAGGGCAAGCAAAACCATTGTGTGTTTTGATCCATGCTTCTGGTTATCATAACCATCTTGATAAAGATCATGTAATACTAAATATTCCTCGGTGATTACATTCTCTCCATAGGTGGGATCTATTAATATCCCATTAGTGGGCTTGTCACAGATATGGTCGGCTATGTAAAGAGGACCATTGAGGAGGTTTTTAAGTATGTCCTTAGAAGAAAAAGTAATATCAAGAGATTTCTTAGGCTGGCCTGTACGAGGGATAACGTCTATCACACCTACCATTTCATCCATAGGATTAACAATGGTAATATGTGGAATAGGATCAGGATGTTCATCATCTGTATCTACATTCATCACATCATTCTTTGTAGTGTCACTAGCTTTGAAAAATGAAACATTATGTTTAGGCATTGGATCAGTGAAAATTTGCAAGTTTTGATTTGGAGGGGAAACAGACTTATTACCTTGATCATTAACACCTGCAATGGATAGATGACCGAAATAAATGAGGTCTTGCACAAGATGTTTAAGATTGCTAGAATGTTCTATGTCATGTCCATTTTGTCTATGATAATGGCAATAAGCATTGGATTTAAAGTTCGGAGGGAAAGACTTAGTAGGATCGGGTGCTTTGACTATAGGTAAGGTAATCATTTGTTGTTATAAAATTTGGGACATTGTGTTATGAAGTGTGTCTTGTAAAGGTGTGTGGACAATGATTTTGGATTGCCCACACTGCTTTGTTCCTTCTAGGGTTTTTCACCTAAAAGGAGAGAAGGGAGGGGTCCAAAATGCTATTGTCTACACTCAAAGTTAATGTGAATGAGATGTAATATGTATAAATAATATTTACTAATGCTCTAATCTGAAAATGAAATGATTTAATGATGCAAAACCTAATAATTGTGAAGTGTTGGAAAACACAGTGTGATATGCAGAAATGCCTAAAAATGCAAGTAAATGATGAAATAATTGAACAAAATTGAAGAGGTACACATGGAATATAGAATCTGATGCTGGGAGATTCTTGAATCCTGAAAAATTGATTGAAAATGTTGACTGGGACACTTACTGCAGGGTAGGCGACTTAGTCCTAGTTTTGAGAAAACTTGTCAGAATAGGACTCTGCCAAATGGGTATCCAAAAATGTAAAAATCACTTTTCAAGCCCAAAAGTGGGACTAATCCCACCAGTAGTGGTGACTTAGTCCACCTGCATATTTTAGGAATTTCAGGACAATCTTGTAGCCTCAGGTCTGCACTTGCTTTTTTGATAGGTGTCCGCACTTGATTCTGCAGGAAACAGGGTAAAAAGTCTCTCCAAGCTTGAATTAGGGTTGTGATGACTTGATTGACTTTGAAGACTTCTTGACCACTTTTCAACACCTATTTTCTTGACAAATATGCATACAAAGTTTACAAACACACATGCAAAAGGGGAAAATGGTTAAGGGTTAGAGTATAGGGGTTTGCCTTGGTCAACCCTATGAAATGCAATGAAATGGAAGGAGAATGATAAAAAAACAACATGCAATGTCATAAAATTACCAAACCCTTGATGTCTAAATTTGAAGATATGCAATGAAGTGCTCCAATGGATGACTTGATTATGCTTGATTGCTTGAAGGCTTGAGAATTATTAAGTGAATGAATGCTTGAATGCTTGATGAACTAGGAGATTCAATGAATGAATGGGGGTTAAAATGAGAGGAAAAACCCTTATTTATACTTTATTTTCCTAAATTTCCTGAAAATAACACATCACAGGCCAACCTCAAGGGTTAAAGTACAAAATCCTGCTAGAAATTTAAAATTATTTTGAGTTTTGTGCCAAAAAGGACTAAGTTGCCCCTATTGGCGACTTAGTACCACTTAAGAAAATTAAGTGGGTGTTGGGAATTAAGGGGAATTAAATGTTTTCCAATGGGAATATCCTCAAAAACACACTTAAAAACGACCAGAAAGTGTATTAAAGTGTCATTTAAACATAAGAAATGGTTGAATTAGTGTTGACAAGTCTAGAAAAGCATGAAAATGAGTTACAACACTTTAAAATAAAACTTGGTAAGTAACAAAAAGGAGTTTTTAAAGTGAATTATGATGAAAGGGTCCTAGAAAAGTGTGAAAGTGGGTTACAACACTTCACAACACCTTTACAAGACATCCTAGAATTCTTAATGATTCACAAGGGTCCAAGACCTAATGTGAATGTGTTGGCCACATTACAACATTAAATATAAGAAAAAATCAAGCCAAATTCCACTAGGAGGGCCTAAACATGAGAAAAAGTAGAAGGGTTATAATTTTTTCTGTGTCCATAAGGTGTGAATTGTCTTTTTGGATCTCGATAAGTAAAGGGCACTGCGGTTTTAATAGCTACTACCTGGTTGTTGAGGGGGGTTGAACTATAAAAATCCTTTATTTTTCTTTCTAAATGGTTGAGAATTGTTTTGGTTGGCATGTTTAGATTTCTCAGTTCGGGTAGAAGTGGACTTTGTATCTTGACTACTAACTGAATTGTGATAATCACAAAGGGCAGTACACAAGTGCATGAAGAAGGGGAGTTTCATCATGGTGAATTTTTCTTGAAGTTTAGTTTCCAAGTTTTCTATAAACATATTTTGAAGGTGTGGGTCAAGAATCTTGACATCAATTTGAGAATAAAGTGATTGATAGCGTGAGATAAAATCAGTTATCTTTTTGATTCCTCGTTTTTCTTGCATCTCATCAAATAGGCCAAGGTCTTGTTGGGAGTCATATGCACTTGGAAATGATTTATAAATGCATCAACTAGTGCATTGAAGGAATGCATTGAATTCTTCGCTAAGGATGAAAACCATTCCAAGGCAATGTCTTTTAGAGTCCTAGGAAACAATTTTGCTAACAGTTTATCATCAAGGATAAAGTCACTACATAAGGCGGTGTAGGCATTAACATGGTTAGAAGGATCTCCCTTCCCTCCATATTTCTCAAATATAGGCATCTCTATTCCTTGTGGCATCGGTGTTTGCAATATTTCCAAAGACAATGGGCTGCTTTAAACATAATATCTGGGTGGTCCATTCTGATTTTGGTTTATGGTGGATATTTGTTTTTGCATTGATGAAATAGTTTGGAAAAGCTGGGTTATGAGAGGGTCATCATAAGTGGTATGAGGTAGAAGGGAAAGTGGTGATGGAGTGTATGTAGTGGTAGGGAAAGGGAATGGAATGCTTATAGATGGTATTGTAGAAGAGGATAAAATATGCAATTCCTCATAGGAATTAGAGATGCTAGTAGGAATAGTCGAGGAAGGAATCACATTACTAACTTGTTGCACTGTTGTTGTGACATGAGGAGTGGTATAGGTAGGTATGGAGGATATTGTTGAGGGAGGAGTGTGAGGTCCTCCTTGGCTAACCACAGTGTTTGTTGGTTGAGATGTACTAGAAGTGGAAGGGACTTGTTTTGTATATATCTCAACTATTTGTTTCACAATGTCCAAGCCTTCTTCAATTTCAAGCATATGATGGATGCTTTCTATGGTAGGAATTGCAGTGGCTGAAATTTTTTCAAGGCTCACTTGATGTTAAAGATGTGTTAAGGGTAAGTACACCAAGATGGTTCCCAAAAAGGGGGCTTAAGTGGGCACTTTTTTTCTAAAATCAAGAAATACTGACCTTGGACATGAAATTGAGGATAGTTACACTCAAAATTTTGAGATGGAACAAAAACAAGGATCGAAGTGCTCCGAGTCTACTTTCTAAACTACTAATTT
This sequence comes from Sequoia sempervirens, assembly GCA_007258455.2. Lineage (NCBI taxonomy): Eukaryota > Viridiplantae > Streptophyta > Pinopsida > Cupressales > Cupressaceae > Sequoia > Sequoia sempervirens. The sequence continues at coordinate 168,371 of VDFB02131035.1, forward strand.
ATTTTAAAAATGGTTGAGATTAAGGGGTTCAAAAGAGGGACGTACACAAATTGGTGCTATTTTTGTCAGAAAACATAAC